>PVKW010029535.1:0-26542 GCA_004027895.1 Orientallactaga bullata
CTTTTTCTTCTATTTTGAGGGTCTTGCGGAGGTATTGCTAGGCCCTGCAAGGTCATGGATATCGAGGCCAATTTCTGTCTGGGCAGTTGCATTGTAGGAGGTCATACCCTTCCTTTGGCTCTTCCATTCTATCCGCCCCCTCTTCCGCAATGGTCCCTGAGCCTTGGAGGGTGTGACAGAGGTGTTTCAGTGCTGGGCATTCCTCCATCCCTTCTTCTCAGCACTATGTTGCCTTTTGGGTCATCCCAGTTAGCCCCCTCTTCTTAAAAATCTATATTGGAACACTATGAACAGCTTTCTCCCTACTAATTTATAAGTAATTTTTTAAATTTATAAGTAATTTTAATTATCCCTTTATTTTGTTGTTTCAGTCACCATTTCACCTAAATATATGTGGATGTTAAGAAAACTCATGAGGGCTGGAGAGATGATTGCTCAGAGTGGTTAAAGCCTTGCTTTCAAAACCTGCCAGTCCAGGTTGCATTTCTTGGTACCCATGTAAAGCTAGACCTACAAAGTGGTGCATGTGTCTGGAGTTTGTTCATGGTAGCAAGAGGCCATGGTGCATCCATACTCTCTCTCTCTTACTATCAATGAATAAAGGTATTAAACTCCTGAGCTTACTAATTTCATGTCCTTTAGATGATTATTGTATGCACATTTTCTTCGGTATAACATTTGTCTTTTGAGGGTTCACAGGGCTGCTTTAAGTTTCTCTTAGGCTCTACCCTCTATTCCAAATGCATTTATTATAGATTTGGCATTTACTGAGAAACTTGTAAATATTTTTGTTTATTATTTGAGAGAGACAGAGAAAGAGGTGGGGGTGGGGTAAGAAGGGAGCATATGAGCATGCCAGGGCTTCCTGCTATGGCAAATGAACTCCAGATGCATGTGCCATTTTTAATCTGATTTTACATACTGGGGACTCGATCCCAGGTCTTCAGGTTTTGCAAGCAAGCACCTTTAATTGCTAAACCATCTCTCCAGCCCTCACTGAGAAATTTAAAACATTACTAAAATAGAATTTTAAAACAAGTTCTAGGGCTGGAGGGATGGCTTAGTGGTTAAGGTGCTTGCCGAAGGACCCATGTTCAATTCCCTAAGACCTACGTAAGCCAGATGTACAAGGTAGCACATGCATCTGGAGTTGATATGCAACAGCTGGAGGCCCTGGCATACCCATTCTCTCTCTCTTCCTCCCTCTGTCTCTCTCAAATAAATTTAAAAAATTAAAATAAAAAAATAAGTTCTTGGGCTAGAGAGATAAACGAAGCCTAAGGACCTAGGGTAGAGTTTCTAGTACCCATGTAAGCCAGATGCACAAAGGTGGTGCATATGTTTGGAGTTGGCATGCCCATTCTCTATTTGCCGTCCCTCAAATAAATAAATATTTAAAAATTTCAAAAAACAGTTCTTGATCAATGAGAAGTTAGGAATAGGATGGATGTAGTTCTATTTAAAGGATTCACTACAGGGCTGGAGAGATGGCTTACTGGTTAAAGCACTTGCCCGTGAAGCCCAAGGACCCAGGTTCGATTCCCCAGTACCCATGTAAGCCAGATGCACAAAGTGGTACATGCATCTTGAGTTTATTTGCAATGGCTGGAGGCCTTGGCACACCCATTCTCTCTTTATCTCTCTCTCTCTCTGCCCATTTCTCTGTCTTTCAAATAAATAAATCAAAATTTTAAAAAAGATTCACTATATACTTCCTTAAAAGCAAAGCTTCTAGAATAGTCTCTGCTGTGTTGTATAATGTCAGATTTTTTTTTTTTGCTTTTTTTTTTTTTTTTTGAGGTAGGGTCTCACTGTAGTCCAGGCTGACCTGGAATTGACTCTGTATTCTCAGGGTGGCCCTGAACTCACGGCAATCCTCCTACCTCTGCCTCCCAAGTGCTGGGATTAAAGGTGTGTGCCACCACGCTTGGTGACTTCTACAGTTTTTGAACTGCTGTTCAGTGGTTATGTGGATTTTTTTTTTTTTTTTTGCTATGTGTGTAGTGTGTGGTGTGTGCATGCACAGATGTGTGTACCCTGTGCACATGCATGCAGAGGCTAGAGGAAGATGTCAGATGTCCTCTATCACTCTTCTACCTTCTTCCTTAAAGTAACTGAACGTGGAATTTACCATTTTTCAGTTAGACTGGCTATCCAGTAAGCCACAGCTATTCTGTCTCTACCCTCTTAAGCATTGAATGTATGAAGCACGTATAGCCATGCCTGTTTTTTTTTTAATGGGGTGCTGAGTATCAAATAGCAATAAGTGAATTTTATTCTTTATTCTAATTGCAGAGATATTAAGGATGCTAAGTGCCTGCTTGAAGAAGGGGCAGGACCAGGTTCAGGCTGCTCTGTATTTTTCCTTTAGATGACGACTGATTTTATTCATTGCTGTTTTTCTTTTTGATAAAATATTTATTTACTCATTTATTTATCTATTATTTGTGGGAGAGAGAGAGAGAGAATGAATGTACATGCCAGGGTTTCCTGCCACTATAGACAAACTCCAGATGCATGCACCACTTTGTACATCTGGCTTTACATGGGCACTGGGGAATTCAACCCAGGCCATCAAACTTTACAGGCAAGTACCCTTAACCTCTGAGCAGTCTCTCCAGCCCCAGTGCTGTTTTTTTTTTTTTTTTTTTTTTTAACAGTTGGGATAGTCTTGTTTTATTTGTTTGGCTTATTTTGAACCCTTTTGATATATGCATGATATAGATCAAGTTTTCAGGTTATTAGAAACTATATAAAATATTTTAGATATACACATGAATTTTATATAAGTCCTTCCCTTAATTTGCCCAGAATCTATGGTGAAGTTGTATTACTACAAAAAGCTGTGAAGCACATGTAGTTGGAAGTCTAAGAGCAGCAATCTCTTGGAAGCTTTTCCCTTCATAATTTTATCTAAGTTTTTAGTGTTTCAGAGAAGACTAGTTAGTTTACAGGTTTAAGATTTATTTTGTGAAATCCAAGATTATTTTGTTGATTAAACCAGTATAGGGCTGGAGAGATGGCTTAGCGGTTAAGGCATTTGCCTGCAAAGCCAAAGGATCCAAGTTCAACTCTCCAGGACCCATGTAAGCCAGATGCACAAGGGGGTGCATGCATCTGGAGTTTGTTTGCAGTGGCTGGAGGCCCTGGTGCGCCCATTCTCTGCCTCTTTCTCTCTCTCAAATAAATAAATAAGATATAAAAAATGTTTTAAAAATCCAGTATATTTGGCAATCATTCTCATAAAGCTGGGATAAGATTGTAAATCTGCAGTGTGTAAGTATCTTGTTTTTAAAACTTTTCTTCAAAATAGATTGATTGCCAGGTATCGGTGGCACATGCCTTTAATCCCAGCACTTGGGAGGCTGAGGTAGGAGGATCAAGTCTAGCCTGAGACTAATTTTGCGTAAGCCTGGACCCTACCTTGAAAAAAAATAGATTTATTTATTTATAAGGAGAGAGAGAGAATATGAACAAGTATGCTAGGACCTCTTGCCACTGCAAACAAACTCCAGATAAATGCACCACTTTGTGCATTTATGCGAGTACTGAGGAATCAAACCTGGGTCAACCAAGACTGACAGGATTTGCAAGCAAGTGCCTTTAGCTACTGAACCATCTTCCCAGCCCTTAAACTTTTTGAGGCAGAATCCTGTTAAGATTCCTAGGCTGTGTTTTGAACTTGTGATCCTCCTTTTCCTTCTCCCTAGTAGCTGGTATTAAGGCCTGTGTCACCAGGGCCGCCCTGAGTATCCCTAGTCACTCTAATTCTAGGTAGCTGTTTTGTCCTAAGTGGGGAATTCATTTAGACAGTCAGATTCTGAGTTGAATGTGAGTTTTTAGACCTTCATAACAGCAGAAGCCCTGGAATTTGATGATGTACTGAAAAAGGAATCAGAGAATAAAAATAGCCATCATTTACTGATTGATTGTACTCTGGCTGTGCACTTGAATCACAATATGCAGGCAGAGTAAATGGGGTGGTTCTTGCATTCACACATAGAAGGGGGCAAGTAGGTATCTGGCTGCAATGTGTGGTGATGCTTGCCTGTAATCCCAACACTTTTGGTGGATTTTGAGACAGGGCCTTACTGTTGTAGCCCAGACTGGTTTGGACCTTGCCTTATTCTTGGAATGGCTTTCATTCATAATGGTGATGCCTCAGCCTTCCTTGTGCTGGGATTAAAGGCGTGTGCTACCACGCCTGACTTATGTCTACCATAAACTTACTGTTACACCTAATGCTGGGATTACAGTGTTGGCCCACTGTGTCTAGCATAAGTTTACCATTACAGACACCATTGCCTAGGGTTGTGCTGATGGTGATAGACTGTTTCATACAGTAGGAGGCAATTTAAAGGAATTTGAAAATTGTCTCCAGTGTGTGTTTATTCCATCATTGTGAAGAGATGTCAAATCTGACAAAGGAGAAGCAATAAATTTTGATGAGCAGCCCAAATCCCTCAGGGCAGGAGACCAAAGTTGCAAGGGTGCATCTATAGTGCCGGCGATGTGATGGTTGCTTCATATGTGATGTGGCGGTTGCATGCCCACATGTTGGCGCTTGCACTATTGCTTGTCTTTAAGCTGCTGTTTTTACTTTACATATGTGTGGGGGGGGGCATGTCTGTGTGAAAGTGCATGTGTGTATGTGCATGCACGTGGAAACCAGAAATGGCTTTTCTCAATCACTCTCCCTACCCACCTTTATTCTTTGAGACAAGATCTCTTCCTGAACCTGGAACTCAACTACTCAGCTAGACTAGCTAGCAAACAAACCCCAGGGATCCTTCTGTCTCTGTGTCTCCAACATTTGGATTGCCGGGCACAGCATGGCTTTTACATGAGGATTAGAACTAAGATCCTCATGCTTGTGTGTTTTGCCAACTGAGCCTTAAATTGCTGTTTTTATTTTTAAAAATGTGAATGTATTATGTGTGTGTGGGTATGCGCATGCCTCGGTGTGTGTGGAGGTCAGTGGGCAATCTCAGTTGTCGTTTTTTTAGTTGCATTTGCCTGGCTAGCTGGCCCGTATAATTCTGGGTATTCTCCTGCCTCTACTTCTCGTTTTACCATAGAAGTTCTGGGATTACAGATGCTTGTGCTACTGTATCTGGCTTTATATGGATTCTAGGGATGTGAATTCAGACCTTCAGGCTTGCAGAGAAAGTTCTTTTCTACTGAGCCATCACCCCAGGCCAAGCTGCTGCAACCTCCATGCAATACAGTTGTTTTTTTTTTTTTTAATTTTAATTTAATTTAATTTATTTATTTGAGAGAGAAAGAGATGGAGGGGAGGGAGAGGAAGAGAATAGGCATGTCAGAACCTCTAGCCACTGCAAATGAAGTCCAGACTCAGGTGCCACCTTGTGCGTTTAGGTTATGTTTTGTACTGGTGAATTGAACCAAGTGATTTCCTTTAAAACTCCAGTCTTTGAATGAATGGATGGATAAATGAATGAATGAATGATATAACATCAGTTCAGCACCTGGATTTTGAAAAATTTTTTCTTTCTCCATTACCCTCTCCTCTCCAGACAAAAGTGACTCAAATTCATACAGACTTTTCCTGGGAATTAAAAAACTCAGTGCAACTTTTAATATTTTTACTATATGATACCATAGACCCAAATTAGCACGCAATTGTAAGATGCTTTGGAGCACATACGAGATGATTAGTAAGTATGTACTAAGTGACTAACATCTTTGTAATGTCTGCATTGCATATGGAGAGTGTCTTACCTCTGAGTCATTGTCCTGAAGGACCTGTAGTCTTGAATTTTTCCATTTGTTGTTAGCTAACTTGTTTAATTCCTGTCCTGTTAAATGTATTGCTTTTGGCACTGTAGTGAAACAGAGGTAATGGTGGTGGGTCTCAAAGATTTTACAGTCTGCTAGTGAAAGCAAGGACTTGGCAAGGAAGAAGAAAAATGTGAGTGAAAATATGAAAATCAGATTTCTCAGTCTTAGAGACCCTTCATGAATTGATGTGGGATTTTAAGCACCTCTGGGATGTTTGGGAGCTAGTAAGGTCAATCTCTTATCAGGGTTTATTTCTAGAAGAGTAGTAAAAGATAGGGTTAGAAATACAGTTTTGTTTGTGTCTTGAGTATTTTAGATATTAAAAGAGACTTTTGGGAATTGCTGAAGACTTCAGAATTCAGTGCTAAGATCTGGTAAGTCAGGGATAATAATTTTAATATGGGGCCCACAACCAGTTGTGTTACATGCCTAGAACCTCAGTACCTAAGAGGCGGAAGCAAGAAGGTCTAGAGTTCAATCCTGCCGAAAAAAAGCCAAAGTAAATAGGTAGTGGAGAGGGAAATTTATAGGGCAAATCCTAGAATGGTAAATTTAAGGTGATGAGAGCCAAGTGGTTTGGAAAGCAGGAATGAGAAAGTTAGAAAGATACATTTGTGCTCAGTCCAAGGCAAATGGTCAGTTTGTATATCTTGGTTAAAGAGAATGGATATGATTTACTAAAATAATTGGGGAAGACGCACAGCTGGGATCAGCCCTTCATTCCTGACTATGAGAGAGAGAATATACTACGGACAGAATAGGAATGCTTGGATGGGGAGATGGCTTATTGTATGGTGAGATGGTGTGATGTGAACATGGAGAGACCGTAACCACAGAGTAGGGCTCACATATTCACATGTAGGTCTGAAGATGCAGATTTGGGAATTTTCTAGACATCATCTTTGTAGGACCAGAAATGGAGAATGTTTCTGTGATGGTAGGATTGTTCAGAGGCATCTTATTATATATATATTTATGGGTGCATCAGGGCCTCCAGCCCCTGTAAATGAATTCCAGAACTCCACATGCATGCACAACTTTATGCATCTGGCTTTATGTGGGTACTGGGGAGTTCAGTTTGTTAGGCTTGCATCCATTTTTATCCTTGTTAAATAAAGTTTTTTTTTTTAAATTTATTTATTTGAGAGAGAGAGAAAGAGAGAGAATGGGTGCACCAGGGCTCCAGCCACTGAAAACAAACTCTAGATGCATGCGCCCCCTTGTGCATCTGGCTTACATGGGTCCTAGAGAATTGAACTGGGATCCTTTGGCTTTACAGGCAAATGCCTTAACCGCTAAGCCATCTCTCTAGCCCTAAAGTTTTTATTTTTAATGCAAAAGGGGTTGGACAGAGGTTATGGAACAGCAATGAACATTTTATTGATTTTTTTTTGTTACTGTTTTTTGAGATAGGGTCTCACTCTAGCCCAGGCTGGCCTGAAATTCACTATGTAGTCTCAGGGTGGCCTTGAACTCACCGTGATCCTCCTACCTCTGCCTCCCGAGTGCTGGGATAAAGGTATGTGCCACCATGCCTGGTTTTATTGAGTATATGTTTGTATATGGTATGCATGTATGTGTGATCATATGTATGTGGGCATTCATATGCAAGTGAAAGGTTGATGTTGGGTGTCTTTCTTGATCACTGTTCTCTATATTTACTGAGGCAGGTCTCTTACTTGAACCCAGAGTTTGCTGATTCAGCTAGTCTAGCTAACCAGATTGCCCCAGGGACCTGTGTCTCTGCCATGCCCACCTGGCATGTATAGAAGTTCTGGGAGTCCAAATTTGGCCCTCAGCTTGTTCTTTATTCCCCAAGCCATCTCTCCATTGAGATATCTTTTTTTAGGGGGTGGGGGTAAGGTAGGGTCTTGTCCTAGCCCAGGCTGACCTGGAATTCACTATGTATTCTCAAGGTGGCCTCAAACTCATGGCAATCCTCCTACCTCTGCCTCCCAAATACTGGGATTAAAGGTGTGTGCCACCACGCCCGGCTCCCCTCATTTATCTTTTAAAAAATGATTTGTTGGGTTGGGAGATGGCTCAGCAGTTAAAGATACTTGCTTGCAAAGCCTGTCTGGTGGGTTTCATTCCCCAGTGCCCATGTAAAGCCAGTTGCACAAAGTGGCACATGTGTCTGGAGTTTGCATTTAGTGGCAAGAGGCTCTGGTTTGTCCAAACTCTCTCAAGTAAATAAATAAAATATATTTATAAAAATTATTTTTTTTTGTTGTTTTTTTCGAGGTAGGGTCTCACTCTAGCCCACACTGATCTGGAATTCACTATGTTCTCTCAGGGTGGCCTCGAACTCACAGTGATCCTCCTATCTTTGCCTCCCTAGTGCTGGGATTAGAGGCGTACGCCATCACGCCTGGCTCTATAAAAATTATTTGTAGCCGGGTGTGGTGGCGCACACCTTTAATCCCAGCACTCGGGAGGCAGAGGTAGGAGGATTGCCGTGAGTTCGAGGTCACCCTGAGACTACATAGTTAATTCCAGGTCAGCCTGGACCAGAGTGAGACCCTACCTCGAAAAACCAAAAAAAAAAAAAAAAAAATTATTTGTGTGTATGGACACGTGTGCTACACACACACCATTGGCTTTGGCTTTATACATGGGTGCTGGGGAATGGAACCCAGACCAGAAGGCTTTATAAACACAGCACCTTTAACTACTGAGCCATTTCCCCAGCCCCAGAGAGCTGTTTTAATGGTCTTCCCTATCCATTCCTAAGGTTAAAGTTTGGCAGAAGTTTTTGGAAAGGAATTGAACAACCTTCTTGAGAGACTACGTCTTTCAAGACCTCAGCCCAAAGAAAGATCACTTTGGAAATTTAGTAGATATACTTAGTTGCTCAGATTTCTCAGTAAAATGTGGCTTTAATTATCATGTTAGGTTTTTTTGTAGCAAATCTAATTCAAGCTCTGATTTTTAAAAGTATGTTTGTGAGGATAATAGAAGACTTGAATTGATTGCATAAAAGGTTTACAAGATGGTGATGGTGATGCAGAAAGATAACAACTGTTACATACTGCTTTGGCTAGGCAAATGGCCTTTTTTTTTTTTTTTTTTTTTTTTACTAAGTCTAAGGGAGAGAATGTATTTTCTCTCTTCTTTGTCTCATTACCATTTTTCTTCCATCCTTGAGGCTTAGCCATAATAGGACTTAAAAAATAGTAAGTCTAGAAAAAAAAATAGTAAGTCTGCTGGGCGTGGTAGCACACGCCTTTAATCCCAGCACTGGGGAGGCAGAGGTACAAGGATTGCTGTGAGTTCAAGGCCACCCTGAGACTATATAGTGAATTCCAGGTCAGCCTGGTCTAGAGCGAGACCCTACCTTGAAAAATAAAATTAAAAAAAGTAAGTCTTGCTAATAATTTCTGACACAAACTATAATTGTCTAATTTGAAAATTATTTTGCCTGTTTCTAAACTGGAGTCTTAGAGAACTGTTTATTCCGGGTAAAGACAGTGACTTCCTTGCAGTTCTGTTTACAAGAGACATGTGATGAAGGGGGTCTTGAAGACCATGCCTTTCCCAGTGTTTTCCTTGCATATTATAAAGAGGTTTAAATTTCTTGATGTGATGTTAAATTCTTTTAAAATTGCTTTTTACTTATGTGTGTGTGTCTGTGTGTGCATGTGTGTGCAGGCACATATGTGCCATAGTGTGGGTATGGAGGTCAGAGGATAGCCTCAAGGTGTCTGTGCTCCACCTTTGTTGAGACAGGGTCTCTGTGGCTAAAAGTGAAGAGCAGACTAGCTTACCTGCAAGCTTCAGATTCTCGTGGTTCTGCTTACTGTGGCCTTAGGTATGTTGGGGTCACAGATACATGCACCATTTTGTGTCCAGCTTTTAGGTAGGTGCTGGGTAATTGAACCTGGGCTGGCAGACTTTGCAAGCCAGTGCCTTTTAACTGCTGAGCCATCTCCCCAGCCTCTTGATGTGACTTACTTAAAATATATTTTTATTTACGTATTTGTAAGGAGGGAGAGAGAAAGAATAAATATAAATAAATGAGAATGAGCATGAACATGAGTGCACCAGGGTCTCTTGCTACTGCATATCAACTCCAGATGCATGTGCAACTTTGTACATCTGACTTTATGTGAGTACTGGGAAATCCAACCCAGGCCAGCAGCCTTTGCAAGCAAGCACTTTAACCACGGAACCATCTTTCCAGTCAGATGTGACTTTCTTTTTGAGGCAGGATCTCACTCTAGCCTAGGTTGACCTGGAACTCATGGTGATCCTCCTACCTCAGCTTCCCAAGTGCTGGGTTTAAAGGCATGAGCCACCATACCTAGCTTGATACAATTTTCACAGAGTAAAATTGACTTTTTGAAAAAATACTTAGAATCAGAAATCTGCTAAAACCCTCAGGTTCTGAAGGGACTCAATTTAAGAGTTCTTGGACCATGTGTAAGCTGCTTGGGGCATAGCAGTCAAGCTCCTGGATTAAGCTTTTAAAGTTGTAATGGATGGTTTGAGCAGGCCTGCAGATAACCTTTTGTCAGAAGTCCTTTGACTGTATTACTGTCTTATTTTATCTGTTGCTTGTCTGACACACATAGTAAGCCTTAATATGTGTTCAGAGTACAAACATCATCACCACCACCACCATCATTCAGGGTAGAACCTGAATGGGCTATGAAAGAAACTGAAGCTGTGGTTTTCTTAAAGTAACACCACTGAGTAACTGAGCACCACTAGCAAAGTTACTCCTTTTCCTCCTCCCTGCTTCTGAGAATCAGTTTTCTGGTACAGAATTGTTTTCTTTCTCATACCTAGGAAATGTTGACTGTTTTTTGAATGAGCCCAGAAAGCGAAAATGTATTGGTAAAAATTAATTCTAGTGGTCCATAGGTCTGTCTCCCATGAGAAACCCACAAAATTGTACTCAGAATTGGTGAGCCAATGAATGAATGAATGAATAAGTAAGTAGTAACAGTGGAGAATTCTAGCCTTTCCTTTCTATATTTGTCTTTTTAATTATTTATTTATTTATTTATTTATTTATTTATTTATTTATTTATTTATTTATGGAGAGAGAGACAGAGGGAGAGGGAGACAGATAAAGATGGGTGCACCAGCAGCCTCTCAGCTGCTGCGAACGAAATCAAGATGTGTGCCCCCTTGTGGTCAAGTGGAGCATTGCGCCCTTGTGTCACTGCATCTGGCTAAACGTGGGACCTGGAGATTGGAACTGCTGGAGATTTGAACCATTGTTCTTAGGCTTAGGAGGCAGGCGCCTTAACCGCTAAGCCATCTCTCCAGCCCTGTATTTGTCTTTTATCTGGAAGCATCACTGGTCTTCTGAACAGGATAGATGAGTTCATGGAAAGCTCTGGGAATAGCAACCGTGTACACTTACTGTGATTTGCACTGCAGTAGCACCTCACAGTGTCCTAGAAGTCCGGCAGTAACACAGTGGATTACTATTGTTTAATGTACTGTTGAGTAACCATTTAACATTACTTAGAACAAATACTCCCCCATCACACCGTGGGAAAGTGTAGTGATTGTTTTGATGTAGTTTAATATCAAAGTGTTGAATAAAATATAAATATTCTTGAGATCCAAGTACTAGTATAAAGGCATTCTGAATTGCAAGTGTTGGACTTTCCTCCTGTGTTATTCTGCAATCTAAGCATTAACATCCCCTTTATATATGTCTGCCTAGCTGCAAGGATACAGTTGGGGAACAGCATCTCTTTTTGGAAGATGCTGTGTGATGAGAATTGCTATAGAACCCTGCATTTATCCTCTACTTTTGTTTGGTGAACTTTGTTCATCATGCTTGTTTCACAATAATGCTTGGAACATTAGTAAGAGAAATGGGCCCAAAATTGTGGGGACAAGGATACTTGCTTATGAATTTGGGTCATTAGTTTTAGAGCAGTTTATTATTACTAAAGTGGGCTCCAGTTCTTGGAGTTGAATTGGCAGCTGTCATAAATATTGAGGTTTTGACTATCAGTGGCACAAAGAAAACATTGGTATGTCTATTGATGATAGTCACCTTTCCAAATGTGTTAGGACTGTACTTTCAGGAATCATTTCTATAATTCCAAATGTGTTACTACTTCCTAATGTAATACATTGTTTCTTGACATTCTTGTTCATAATCAAAGGAGATTAACTTAGATCTCAGATCTGGGAGCTGAGGCATAAACTTAAGTAGTCTGTGTTAATTTATAAGGGTACTTGATTTTAATTGTGGGGCCCAAACTGGAACCCATGAAACCACTGTACAAAGTAATTCTCATCCCGATTTGCCCTCAACATGCACTTTATTAAAAACAGTCATTTATTTGGAGGGTGAGAGTAGTTTATTGAGTTAATACTGTAAGAGAGCACTGGGCTGGACCATACCCAGAGTACTGACTACAGCCAAAAAAATAGTAATTCTGCAAGGACAGCTTTCATTTACAAGTGAAAGAATAATGTTGGTACATACCATTACAAATGTGGTTTTATGGGGCTAGGAAAATGGAGCAGTGTTTAAAGTTGCTTGTTTTCATAGCCTGCTGGCCTGGGTTCAGGTTCTCAGCTGCCCATATACAGTAAGATGGACATTTGCTTGCAGTGGCAAGAGACCCTGGCATATACACATACATGCAAATAAGTAAGTTTAAATTTTGCTTTTATTTACTGTGTAGAGGATATATTAAATTCTGTTGCTTTTATTTGTTCATTTTATTCATCATTGTAGATTTCTAAGAGACATAAAATGAACATTGTTTAATGCTCATGATTCAGTGTTGTGACATGTGTCCTCATAAAGAACAGAAAGTGAACGAGAACTTAGCTTTAAGATCGATAAATCCTTCAATTCAGATGAAAATGGAGAGAATGTTTAAGTGTTTGTTTTTAAGTGTCACCAATCGGTTTATTTATTTACTGACTTAATTTGAGAAAAGATTTTTCTGGTATCTTAGGCTGATCTAGAACTTGTTATGTAGCCCAGACTAGACTCAAACTTGTGATCCTCCTGTTTCAGCATCCCAAATACTTGGACTATAGGCATGTGCCACTATGCCCAGGTACCAATTTGTTATTGACCCACCTTATTTTAGAGAGAAACAATTTCAAATGGTGTGATTTAGAATTGTGGGTATTATGACATGACTTAATTCTTGAAAATGCAATTATAAGATGTATTTAAAACACAGTATTGTTTATTAATGTTTTTGAAAGTCAACTTGTTTTCAGTGAGCTCAGTGAAGCTACTTTGTGTTATTTGACAGAATCACAGAATCATTTAAAATCCAAGCAGTTGAATTGAAGGCATTTGGGGAAACCTGCTATCTGTTGTGAAAATCATCTTTGATCTTGGAATTAAAAGTAAAGCTGGAAAGGAATTTACAAACAAGAAAAGAAAGAAGTTTGGAATTGGACTCACAGGATCTGGGCTTGGAAATGCCTCAGGTAAACGACGTGGAATAGGTGTGAAGTTTGATGTTATTTCTCACTGCCGAAAAAGTCTATCCTGTCTGTTTTGCCTGTCTTCTGAATGGTAGTGTGACTGGCACACTATCTTAAGATGTCTTATTTATGTCCTCAGTTGTGAGTGCTTATCCTTGATTCTGTTGCTTTCTCTCTCCTCCTCTGCTATAGCGTTGAAGTGTTCAGTGAGCTGGACACAAGAGAACGTGCTAAGTAGGCTAAAAAGTGACTAGGTCTGCTAGCTTTATGAGGAAAATTTACTACTAAAATCTCATTTCTGACTTCTGGCCTTTTGCTTCCCAACTCTTCCTTTCCACATGTGACAGTGTAGAAGTAATTAAGAAACAGTAAGGGACCCCCCCCCAAAAAAAATTCCATCTGTTTTGCACATGCAAACACATACATTTATCTTTCCTGTAAAAATGTCATAGAATGATTCTGTTATTTGTGGAAGGCACTTTTTTTTTTTTTTTTTTTTTAGTTTTTTAAGGTAGGGTCTCACTATAGCCCAGGCTGACCTAGAATTTACTATGTAGGTTCAGGGTGGCCTCGAACTCATGGTGATCCTCCTACCTCTGCCTCCCGAGTGCTGGGGTTAAAGGCGTGCGCCACCATGCCTGGCTCACTTTTTTTTAAAAAAAATATTTTATTTTTATTTATTTATTCATTTGAGAGAGAGAGAGAGAGAGAGATACAGAAATAGGCAGGTAGAGAGAGAGAGAGAGAATGGGCATGCCAGGGCCTCTAGCCACTGCAAACGAACTCCAGATGCATGTGCCCCCTTATGCATCTGGCTTACGTGGGTTCTGGAGAATCAAGCCTTGAACTGGGATCTTTAGGCTTCACAGGCAAGCGTTTAACCACTAAGCCATCTTTCCAGCCCACTTTTGTTTTTTTGAGACAGTTTTGCTATGTAGGTGAGGCTGGCATCTTAAGTACTTTCCTCTTAGAAGCCCACAGGTTAGTGGTAGTGAAAGCTCTTAAGTGTATTCGAGTGTTTTCTGAAAACAGATTACTTAGTAGGGTGAAGGTTGGGCTTGCCCTGTGTAGTAAGTCAGTCTTGAAGTAGTCTTTATCATTCTGTTGTAGCCCAGTGTAAGCGGAATGGATCCGCCTTTTGGGGATGCCTTTCGAAGCCACACCTTTTCAGAACAGACTCTGATGAGCACAGATCTGTTAGCAAACAGTTCTGATCCAGATTTCATGTATGAACTGGTAAGCAGCATTTTAAAAATTTCATTGTTTTTTTTTTAAATTTTGAGTTTGTTTTGAATCTGTGTGTGGTGTGCATGTTTGTTTGTGTGGGTGCACATGTGTGTGGAGGCCAGAGGTTGATTCAGGGTATCTTACTTAGTCTCTCTCCACTTTACTTTTTGGAACAGGGTCTTGAGATTACTTGTTGGGATAAATCAGCAGGCCTCAGAGGTCCTCCTCTGGCCACCTCTCTTGTACTGGGATTAGAGGCATGAATTGTCATGCCCAGCGTCTTTCATAGGTGATGGGAGTCTGAACTCAGGTCGTTGTGTTGGCACAGCAGGAACTCTACCCACTGAGCCATTCCACCCAACCCTTGGTTTTAGTTTTAATTGATTGGGGTAAAGATGTGGTGAAGAAAAAAGAATATGCCTCATGTTGATGCTCACATCTGTAAACCTAGTGCCTGAGAGACCCAGGCAGGAGGATTGCAAGTTGGAGGTCAACCTGGGCAACACGAGGAAACCCTATCTCAAAGAAAAGAAAGGAAGGATAAAAGAATAAAGAAAAGAAGATATGGACTGGAGAGATGGCTTAGCTGTTAAGGTGCTTGCCTGCAAAGCCAAAGGACCCAGGTTTGATTCTCTAGAACCCACATAAAGCCAGATGCAAAAGTTGGTGCATGTATCTGGAGTTCATTTGCAGTGGCTGGAAGCCCTGGTATGCACATTCTCTCTTTCTCTCAAATAAGTAAGTAAACAAAATATTTTAAAAAAGGTATGACTAGGTCAGGTTTGATTCTCATGACTACATGTCTACTAATTTTAGAAGGATGTTTGAATTTGTTAACAGAATTAAGTAAAAAGATTAAGTATCTTCAAGTCCAATTTTTTTTTTTTTGGTTTTTTTCATCTTTCGGTTTTTCAAGGTAGGGTCTCACTCTAGCCTAGGCTAACCTGGAATTCACTATGTAATCTCAGGGTGGCCTCGAACTCATGCGATCCTCCTACCTTTGCCTCCGCAATGCTGGGATTAAAGGCATATGCCACCACACCTGGCTGTCAAGTCCAATTTTTAATGAGGCGAATAAGAGGGTGTTTATTTGTTTTTAATATGCTTAACTGTTTTCAATAGTGTTTTAGCCAAAACATTAAGGAATGATGCATTGAGCAAGATGGCATGGCAAAAAGAAATCACAATCCAAGCACAGTCAGAATGCACTTACCTGTCTTATCAATTATTTCTCATTGCTGTGAACAAAAATACTCTACCAGAAGCAGCTTTCAAAGGAAAAAGTTTAGTTTGGTTTATAGTTCCAGAGGGTAGATTCTGTCATGATAGGGGGTGGTACGTGGCACAGGCAAGAAACTGGCATTACATCATCACAGCTGTAGGAAGGAAGTCAAGCAAACAGCAAAGGGGAGGCTGGACTGTTAAAACCTCAAGTCCTATCCCCAGTGACTTCCAGCAAGACTCCACATCCTAAAGGTTCCATAACCTTTCAAAACAGCCCTACTAGCTGAGGATTAAATACTTAATGTAGTTTTATTTATTTATTTGTGAGCAGAGGGAGAGAGGGGGAAGGAGGGAGAGAGAATGGGCATACCAGGACCTCTAGCCATTGCAAGTGAACTCCAGATATATGTGCCACTTCATGCATCTGGCTCTACATGGGTGCTGGGAATCAAACCCAGGTCATTAAGCTTTGTAGACAAATGCTTTAACCACTGAACCATCTCCCCAGCCCAGATTGTATTTTTTATTTTATTTTAGAGAGAGCCAGAGAGAGAGAAAGAAAGAATTGGCACACCAGGGACTCAGCCACTGCAGTTGAACTCCATACACTTGCACCAGTTAGTGGGCATGTGTGACCTTGCGCTTGCCTCACCTTTGTGCTTCTGGCTTATGTGGGACCTGAGAGTCAAACATTGGTCCTTAGGCTTTGCAGGCAAGTGCCTTAACTGCTAAGCCATCTCTCCAGCCCCAAATTAAATATTTAAACATATGAGTCCATGGGGGATATTTTACATTCAAACCATCAAATCTGTTCTTGAGGTAAATAGACACTTGAAATTCTAAAGAAAAACTTTTTTTTTTTTTTCTTCGAGGTAGGGTCTCACTGTAGCTCAGGCTGACCTGGAATTCACTCTGTAGTCTCAGGGTGGCCTCGAACTCACGGCAATCCTCCTACCTCTGCCTCCCAAGTGCTGAGATTAAAGGCGTGTGCCACCACGCCCGGCTTTTTTTTGTTTGTTTGTTTGTTTGTTTTTTTGAGGTAGGGTCTCACTCTAGCCCAGGCTGACCTGGAATTCACTCTGTGTTCTCAGGGTGGCCTCGAACTCATGGCAATCCTCCTACCTCTGCCTCCCAAGTACTGGGATTAGAGGCGTGCACCACCACGCCCGGCTCCAAAGAAAAACTTTTAAAAAGTAATTATAATTAAATTTTTAATTTAAAAAGTATGTATTTACTCAAGAGAGGCATATAGACAGAAAGTGAGTGGATGAGTTTGAGTATGCCAGGGCCTCCTGATGCTGAAAATGAACTCCAGATGCATGCACCACTTTGTGCATATGGCTAATTTACAATGTTACTGGGAAATCAAACCAAACTGTCAGGCTTTTCAAACAAGCACCTTTAACCACTGAGCAATCTCTCCAGTCCACCCAAATAAATTATTATTATTATTATTATTGGTTTTTCAAGGTAGGGTCTCACTCTAGCTCAGGCTGACCAGGAATTCACTACGTAGTCTCAGGGTGGCCTCGAACTCATGGCGATCCTCCTAATCCTCCTGCCTCTACCTCCTGAATGCCAGGATTACAAGTGTGTGCTATGACACTGGTTTTTAAGTGGTGCTGGGGATCAAACCCAAGTCTTTGTGCATGCTAGCAAGCAATCTGCCAACTGGGCTACATCCCCAACCCTGAATATACATTTTAATTGGTTATACTGCCATTTGCTTATTATTATTATTATTTTTTGATTTATCATTTTTCGAGGTAGAGTCTCACTCTAACTCAGGCTGACCTGGAATTCACAATGTAGTCTCAGAGTAGTCTCAAACTTGTGATCCTCCTACCTCTGCCTCCCGAGTGCTGGGATTAAAGGCGTGCACCACCATGCCCGGCTCTTTTTCTTTTTTTTCTTTAAACAACATAATATGTGGTGGGATGTCTTTCATGGTACCACATTCGGGTGAAACTTTATTTGTTCCTGTGGTTGGGGAGTCTTAGTGGCATTTTAAATCACATCTCTGAACCACACAAGGACTGTTTTACTTCTCATGTCCAAGAATTGTTAAAAGGTCTTACAGAGCTATGTTTTACCTCTCTCTGAGCTTCTTGGCTCCCCCCCCCACCCCCCTTCCGAGGTAGGGTATCAGTCTAGCCCAGGCTTACCTAGAACTCATTCTGTAGTCCCAGGCTGGCCTCGAACTCATGGTGATCCTCTTACCCTTGCCGCCCTTCCCCCCAGTTCTGGGATTAAAGATGTGTGTAACCATGACCAGCTTTTGGGCTTTTTGCCTTCATATTTAATTTACTACTTAAGAGGAAGGTCATCTTTATCTAATTTATTGAAGCTTATTTCTTTTTTAGAAGTATTTTTAATTAGAGAAAGCAAGTGATCAAGTGCCCATTGTGCATGTGCCAGGGCCTCTTTCATGCAGAGAGAGAAAATGGGCATGGAGGGCCTCTTGCCACTGCAGATGAACTCAAGATGCATTTGCCACTTTGTGCATCTGGCTTTACATGAGTTCTGGAGAATCAAATTCCAAGATGGTAGGCTTTGCAAGCAGGAGCCTTTAACTGCTGAGCTTTCTCCCAGACCTTGAAGCTTATTTCTAAAGAGAACCTCAAGTCTTCCTAATATCAGGAAAAGGGGACTTCAGGAAGAGTATTGATAGTAAATTTCAAGAGCCTTTGATGTCTGGACCCATACTGAAGCCTCACAGAAGAATATGATGACATATGTATGCATAGCATGGTAAAGTGCCAGTGGCCTTTATCTTAAAAGAGTCTCGAGGTAGAATACTGATTATTGATTTGATATTTGTGAATGCTGATATTTTCTTCCTAAAATATGGTGTGTGATTTCGTGTTTTAAACCTTTCTTAGGATAGAGAGATGAACTACCAACAGAATCCTAGAGACAACTTCCTTTCTTTGGAAGACTACAAAGACATTGAGAACCTGGAGTCTTTCACAGATGTCTTGGACAATGAGGGCGCTTTAACCTCAAACTGGGAGCAGTGGGATACATACTGTGAAGACTTGACTAAGTACACCAAACTAACCAGCTGTGACATCTGGGGAACAAAAGAAGTGGATTACTTGGGTCTTGATGACTTTTCTAGCCCTTACCAAGATGAAGAGGTCATAAGTAAAACTCCAACCTTGGCCCAGCTTAATAGTGAGGACTCTCAGTCCGTTTCTGATTCCCTTTATTATCCTGATTCACTTTTCACGGTCAAACAGAACACTTTCCCCTCTTCATTCCCTGGTAAAAAGATCACGAGCAGAGCAGCTGCCCCTGTGTGCTCCTCCAAGACTCTTCAGGCTGAGGTCCCATTATCAGACTGTGTCCAGAAAGCAAGTAACCCTGCTTCAAGCACACAGACCGTGGTAAAGAGCAGCATGTGTCCTAAGGAGAAGGTTGGCTTCCATGCTGAGTGTAAAGACTATGTTAGGAAGGCAAAGGTGAAGATCAGCGCTGTGCAGCCCAGCCGGCCTGCGCTCAGTCAGCCACTCACCCATGTCGCTGCCAAGGAGAATGTCTGCTACTGTGGAGCTGTGGCCAAGAGACAGGAGAAGAGGGGCATGGAGCCGCACCAGGGGCATGCCATGCCAGCTCCCGCTTTGCCTTTCAAAGAAACCCAGGAACTATTACTCAGTCCTCTGCCCCAGGATGGTCCAGGGTCAGCTGCCACAGGAGAGAGTGGCAGCCTTTCTGCTAGCACTTCGGTTTCAGATTCATCCCAGAAAAAAGAAGAGCATAATTATTCTCTTTTTGTCTCTGACAACTCGGCAGAACAGCCAACGAAATGCAGTCCCGAAGAAGATGAAGATGATGATGACGATATTGATGATGAGGACCATGATGAAGGGTTTGGCAGTGAGCATGAACTTTCTGAAAATGAGGAGGAGGAGGAAGAGGAAGAGGATTATGAAGATGACAAAGATGATGACATTAGTGACACATTCTCTGAACCAGGTATTATACTTTGAGGCTCATCAAACTGACCTTTCTGTTTATTGTTTTGAAATAGAAAGCTTTTATTTGGATGGTTATTTTGGTGTAGAGACTAAATGACTTCATGTCTTGATTTGGATTTGCCATTGCTTCTACCCAAGTAGCTCTAAAATGATCACTTGTTCTTTTATACTATGTAAGTTCCTTAATCTTACATATCTTATGCTAAAGAACCTAGTTGGTCACTTATTTGAACACTTGTGCATAATATGCCAAGACTTTATTGGTTTAAAATATATTCCTATTTTTGCACACATCCCTCTATGATAGTTAGGGGTATCCAGAATGGAAAACCCAGTGGTGATGGTTCATTTTACTCATGCCTATAACAAACAAAGCTTACCTTTTACCTCATGAATAATTTAAAGAGAAGCTTTTTCTTTGTGTCATTTGCACTTCCATTTTTCTCTTTTTTCAATAGTATTTTTACTTGAAATGGGGTCTCATGTTTCTCAGGCTGGTCTCAAACTTGTTCTATAGCAAAGGATGACCTTTAATTTCTGATTATTCTGCCTCTACCTCCTGAGTGCTGAGATTATGGATGTGTACCACCACATTGGATTTTATGCAGTGCTAGGGTCTGAACCCAAGGCTTCGTGCATGATAGGCAAGCACTGTACCAACAGTCCTTCATTTATCATTCAAGAAAATATGTGCTGTGCTAGGCATGGTGGTTATGTTTATAATCCCAGCACTCAAGAGCCAGAGGCAGGAAATGAAGCACAAGTTTGAGGCCAGCCTGGTCTATGTAGCTAGTTCCAAGTTAACCAGGACTACATAGCACAACCCTGCCTTGAAATAACAAAAATCTTTTTAAAAAAACTTATTTATTTATTCACAAGCATAAGGGGGGTAGAGAGAGGGGGGGAGTGAGAGAGAGAGAAAGTGAGTACATAAGGGCCTCTTGCCACTGCAAACAAATTCCAGACATTTTTTTGTGTATCTGGCTTTATGTGGTACTGGGGAATCGAATCTGGGTCATCAAGCTTTGCAAGAAAACACCTTTAACCACTGAGAAATCTCTCTATTTTCCCAAAAATCTTTTTAAAGAGAACATATATGGGCCTGGAGAGATGGCTTAAAGGTTAAGACACTATCCTGTGAAGCCTAAGGACCCAGGTTTGACTCCCCAGAACCCATGTAAGCCAGATGCTTACAAGGTGACGCATGTACATAAGGTGGCTTACACATCTGGACTTTGATCGCAGTGGCTAGAGGCCCTGGTGTGCCAATTCTCTCTCTCTCTCTCTCTCTCTCTCTCTCTGTCTTGCTCTTACTTTCATAAAAAATAAAACTAAGGGCTGGAGGAATGGCTAAGTAGTTAAGGCATTAGCCTGCAAAGCCAAAGGACCCAGGTTCAATTCCCCAGGACCCGTGTAAGCCAGATGCACATGGTGGCGCATGCTTCTGGAGTTCGTTTTCAGTGCCTGAAGGCCCTGGCATACCCATTCTGTCTCTCTACCTGCCTTTTTTTCTCTTTCAAATAAATAAAATAAAATAAAATTTAAAAAATTAAAAAAAGAACATACATACTATGCTTTAGGAACAGAAAATCCAATGTTTTATTTGTATACAGTACATACAAATAAAAATGAAAAGAAAAACTGGTGGGAAGCTATTCACTTCAGTATTTACAAGCTTTGGCTATTGCTACCGTTGGCTGATAAAAATGGTATTGCCCAATGGCACACAGTTAAAAATTTACAACAAGGGCCAGAGAGATGGCTCAGTGGTTAAGATGCTTGCCTGCAATGCCTGATGGTCTGGGTTCAATTTCCCTGTACCTGTGTAATGCCATATGCTCCAGCTAGCACATGCATCTGGAGTTTACTTGTAGTGGCAAGAGTCCCTGGCATTCCTGTTCTCTCTGTGTGTCTCTTCCTGTCTTCCTCTCTTTGTTTGCAAATAAATAAATGAATATTTAAAAAAATTCACAGCGAATTGAAGATCTTCAAGTTTAAGCAAAAGTTACTTGCTTCAAAATTAGTATTGGTATTAATAATTCTTTTAAAAAGGACTTTGTAAGTTATCAATGAGAGCTCTTTTGTTTTAATGATGATTGCTAGAATTTCAGGCAGTCTACAGTTACTATTGAATTTTCTGAAAGATTCTTAAGGCACAGTATATTGTAGCTAGTGGAGCACTTGGTTCTGTGTATGGGTGTGTGTGGTCTAGGATAAAACCCCGAGCTTCACATATGCTGAATAGGCTACCTCTGAGCTACATCCCCAGCCTAACACACTCTTATTGATGAAAGACTTCCTTTTTTGTTTGTTTGTTTGTTTATTTATTTACTTTTAAAGTGACAGAAAGAAGGAGAGAGAGAGAGAGAATGGGTGTGCCAGGGCCTCCAGTCACTACAGACTCCAGATGCATGCGCTACCTTGTGCATCTGGCTTACATAGGTCCTGGGGAATCGAGCCTTGAATCGGTTGTCCTTAAGCTTCACAGGCAAGCGCTTAACCACTAAGCCATCTCTCCAGGCCCCCCCTTTTTTTTTTTTCAAGGTAGGGTCTTACTCTAGCCCAGCTGACCTGGAATTCACTATGTAGTTTCAGGGTAGCCTTGAACTCAAGGGGATCCTCTTATCTCTTGCCTCCTGAGTGTTGGGATTAAAGGCATGCACCACCATGCCTGGCTAAGACTTTTCTTTTTTGTTAAGTCTTTGTTACACAAATGCTTGAGTTTATGCATTTAATACAAATAAGTTGTTTGATTTAGATAGTGTTTTAAGTAAGTAAAAAGCACTAATGTGGAGTAAAGGGATTGTATTTTTTTTCCTTTGGTTTATTTTAGATGTCTATATTACCAGGAGAGAACAATTGTGTTTTTTTCCTTGCCTTTACTGTTTTTCTCATGGCACATCAATGAAGTCTTCATTGAGCTGTTTAAAGGAAACTTGTCTGGGTGCAGCAAGAAAAAGTTTATGTAGCTCCCTCCTTGGGAAAAGATCACACACAAGAGCTGTTTGGGGCAGTCTGGCAGATCAGATCTGTTGCAGAGGTCTTCTATTTTGGATTAGGTAGAAGGCTAGGAGATGATTAAACAAAGAGGGACTAGGTAATAGCTAAGGGAAGTGCACAGTATGGGGAAGGAAGTGTCTTTACCAGCTGATGTGTGCAGGTAGATCGATGAGAGAATCAGTAATGTTCCACATGCTCCACATGGCCAAGACCAGCACAGACTGCTGTTTATCCCACAGTGGTTGTGGTTTTGATATATTTATATACATTGTGTGTATCACAGTCAAGCTAATTAATACATCCACCACTTCATAACCATCTAATTTTCTTTTTGGTGGTAAGAGTATTTAAGACCTGCTCTTGGCAATATAGTATTCTAAATTTCAGTCACCATGCTATCAGTGCACTCCCTAGAACTCACCTATTCTGCAAAAGGAATGTTCTTTGACCAGCATCTTCACATTCTCCCTTTAGCCCCTAGTAACCACCATTCTCTTCTCTGCTCCTGCTACTGTGAGCTTGACTTTAGTTTAGATCCCACATGTGGAGACCTTGAAATATTTGTCTTTATGCACTCATCGTATTTCACTTAGCATAGCATCCCCTAGCGTCATCATCTTGCCATAAATACTAGCCTTAGACGATAAGGAATGTTACTGTGCATTTGTACTTTCTTTATCTACACCTCTGTGGTAGACACTTTTATGTCTTAGATGTTAGGGACAGTGTTGTGAATGTGTGGAAGTGCAGATATCTTCAAGAGGATGATTTAAAATTCGTTTTTTTTGTGGTGGGGGTAGGAACTATATTTCCAGAGGTAGGATTTTTGGATCATGTGGTAATCCTATTTTTATGTACTTAATTAATTTTAGTAGTGTTGGGGATAAAACTCAGAGTCTTGTGTATTGGGTAGCCCACTCTACCACTGAACTACATCTCTAGCCCTGTGTTTTTTTTTTAATTATTTATTTATTTATTTATTTATTTATTTATTTATTTATTTATGTATTTGCAAACAGAGAGAGAAAGAGGCAGAGAGAATGGGCACACCAGGGACTGTAGCCACTGCAAACGAACTCCAGATGTGTGTGCCCCCTTGTGCATCTGGCTGACGTGGGGTCCTGGGGAATTGAACCTGGGTCCTTTGGCTTGGCAGGCAAATGCCTTAACCGCTAAGCCATCTCTCCAGCCCCTAGCCCTGTGTTTTTAAAAAAGGAATGCTTGTATTTTTTTAAGTTTCATTTTTATATATTTATTTGTGTGTGTAGGTATTCTAGGATCTCTTGCTACTACAGAGGAACTTCAGATGCAACTGCCTCTTTATGTCTGGCTTTACATGGGTGCTGGGACTCAAACTCCTGGTCAGTAGGCTTTGTAAGCAAATGTCTTTAACTGGACCTTGGTTTTTTAAAGATAGGAAGGATCTCATTGTTTACTTCAGGCAGGTAGGCAGGTCTTTGAACTGTGTAACCCAGGCTGGTCTCAAACTTCAGTCCTCTGACCTGTGCCTCTTGATTGTTGGGAATGCAGGTATATGCCACCATGCCCAGTTATTTTTAAGTGTTTTGGGGAACTTCCATGCCTCATTTCATTTCATTTCATTTCATTTCATTTCATTTCATTTCATTTCATTTCATTTCAGAGAGAGTAAGTAGCAGATAGAGAATTGGTACACCAGGGTCTCTAGCCCTGCAAGGAAACTCCAGATGCATGCTTCACTTTGTGCATCTGGCTTACGTGGGTCCTAGGGAATCAAACCTGGGTTCTTTAGCTTTGCAGGCAAGTACCTTAACCACTAAGCCATCTCTCCAGCCCCCATGTCACTTTTCATGACTGTTCTAGTTCACATTTACACAACAGGTTCTCTTTCTCCATATCTTTGACAACAGTTGTTATCTTTCATCTTTTTAAAAACTATTTCATTTATTTATTATTTGCAAGCAGAGAGAGAGAGAGAGAGGGGTAGGGAGAGAGCAAGAGGAGGAAGGGAGGGGGACAGAGAATGAATATAAATGGACATATCAGGGTGTCTAGCCACTTCAGATGAACTCCAGATGCATATGCCACTCTGTGCGTCTGGCTTTACGTGGTTACTGAGGAATTGAATTCAGGTCATTGGGCTTTGAGGGCAAATACCTTAACCACTGAGCTGTCTCTCCAGCACCATCTTTCATCCTTTTTTATTTTTTGTTTTTTTGAGGTAGAGTTCCGTTCTAGCCCAGGCTGACCTGAAATTCGTTATGTAGTCTCAGGGTGGCCCTCAAACACATGGCAATCTTCCTACTTCTGCCTCCCAAGTGCTGGGATTAAAGGTGTGCGCCAACACGCCCAGCTTCATCTTTAAAAAAATATATTTTAAAATATATTTTATTTACTTATTTATTTGAGAAAGAGGTAGAAATAGTGTGTGTGTGTGTGTGAGACAGAGAGAGAGAGAGAGAGAGAGCGCGCGCACGCGCCAGGGCCTTTAGCTACTGCAAACGAACTCCAGATGCATGCGCCTCCTTGTGCATCTGGCTTACATGGGTCCTGGGGAATTGAACCAGGGTCCTTTGGCTTTGCAGGCAAACACCTTAACCACTAAACCATATCCTTGATGATTAGCAATGCCGTGGATGTTTTCATGTACTTTTGGCTCCCTGCATGTCCTTTGAAAAATGTCTAGGTCTTCTTTCCTATTTGTAAATTGAGTTATCTTGATGTTATTTACGTTTTTATCCTTTGGCTATGAACTCATTACTGGATATTTTATTAGCATATATTTTCCCGTTTTGTAGGCTCTCTTCACTGCTGATTGTCACTTTTGTTGCATAGAAGCTTTCCCTTTTGTTGTGATCTATGTAATCTTGTTTTTGCCTTTGTTGCCTGTGCTGTCGCCCATATCAATGTCAAGAAACTTCCCCCATGTTTTTTCTCTAGCAGTGTCACTCTTCTAGGTCTTAATCTATTCTAGGTAGATCTTCCTCCTCTCTTTTTTCTCTACTTCTCTCCCTCCTTCCTCTTGACTCCCCCCTCCTCTTCCTCATCTTCCCTCCTCTCTCTGCCCCTCTTCCTCTGACCTTAATTTTTTTTGACAATTTCCATAATTATAGACAATAAACCATGATAATTCTGTCCCCTCCCCCCTTGCCCCTTCATAAATCCACTCTCCATCATATCCCCTCCCCACTCAATTAGTCTCTCTTATTTTGAGGTCATCATCTTTTTTTCTATCATGAGGGTCTTGTGTAGGTAGTGCCAGGCATTGCGAGGTCATAGGTATCCAGACCATTTTGTACCTGGGAGAGTGCATTTTAAGTAGTCCTACCCTTCCTTTGGCTCTTGCATTCTTTCCACCACCTCTTCTACAATGGGCCCTGAGCCTTAGAGGGTATGATGGAGATGTTTCAGTGCTGGACACTCCTCTGTCACTTCCTCTTAGCACTATGGTACCTTTTGAGTCATCTCAGAGATCACTGCAGTATTTGTCCTGAGGAATGATAAGTTTATCCTCGAAAAGAATCTGTATTCTGCTAAATACTGATAGGCTTAACGTGGAGTTCTTAGGTGAGTACTCAGGAGGGGTCTGGATATGTCATATATGGTAGTTATATTTTAGTTTTTTTTAAAAAAATATTATATTATTTATTTATTTGAGAGAGAGAGAGAGAGATACAGAAATAGACAGGTAGAGAGAGAGAGAGAATGGGCACGCCAGGACCTCCAGCCACTGCAAACAAACTCCAGATGCATGTGCCCCCTTGTGCTTCTGGCTAACGTGGATCCTGGAGAATCGAGCCTTGAACCAGGGTCCTTAGGCTTCACAGGCAAGCGCTTAACCGCTAAGCCATCTCTCCAGCCCATATTTTAGTTTTTTTTTTTTTTTTTTTTTTTTTTTTTTT
>PVKW010029536.1:0-26626 GCA_004027895.1 Orientallactaga bullata
TCAGATCAGAGAGGTATGCTCAACCATATTTATAGCTGCTCAATTCATAATAGCTTAGAACTGCAATCAACCCAGATGTCCAGCATTAGATGAATGGATAACAATGATGTGGAATATCTATACTATGGAACTCTATGTAGCAGCAAGGAAAGATGAAATAATGAAATACAAAAAAAAAAAAGGTCAAACATGGAACAGATCATCCTCAGTGAGCTCACCCAATCACAAAAAGATAATCGTCTCAGGGTCTCATTCATTTGTGGCTCCTAATCTGAATTTGCCTGAGATGCTGCCAAACCTAATAAGTACCCTGAGGACCAGACAAAAGGGAGGGTGGGATGGGGAGAGGGTAAAGGTGGGAGGGAGTGAGAGGGTGGGAGGGAGTGAGAGGGTGGGAGGGAGGGTAAGGGGGGACACAAATAGGGACCCAAAAGGAAATGGTACTATAAAACGCTATATGCTGAACAACAGGCTAAAACATTGGTCCTTCAGCAGACCCACAGAGGGAACACCTGAACCACAGGCAACTGAAGAGAACATCATGAAGACCAACCTTAATATTTTCCTGTTTCTCTCTCACCCTGTCCCTCTCTCCCTCCCTCCTCCCTCCCTCTCTCTATCTCTTTCCCTCCATCCCTCTCCTCTCTATACTCACTTTCTCTTTTATATTACCTATCTTTTTCTTCCTCCACCTTCCTTGGCACTGACTTATAACTCCCAGTACCAGCACGGGGTTAACTTTCACGATGACCTATTGATCTGAGATACCTACAAGGTTTCCCAAAAAACAACAGATTTCTGTCAGAGTTCTTGATGACCCACCAAAGGTTAAGAGTAAGACCCTACTGTCGAAGACAGCATTCGCGCGTGAGACAAAACATGGAGAGACCTGGTCAGAATCTGGAAGAGGGTCAGTCCCCAGACAGTTAGCTAGTCTAGTACCAGAAGGTGCTACACGAGTGACTGGGGGAAAATGACCGACATCTGTCCAAACAACTCTCAGTTTAAGCTACCAAGCAGGAAACAACATGACGCAATGCTCAAACAAGTGCAGCAGTGACACACAGCCATGGTGGGTAACCAACTGCTCCTGATTTCACTAATAGATCCACTCAGTGGAATGGAACTCATTGCTGGAACTGGGAAATAAGTCAAAACCCTGTACAAAATAAATGAGCCCAGTCTCCAAGATCAAGCTCCCACCAAATGTGGGCTAGAAGAGGGCCTACACATATAAAATTCTCTATAAAATAACTATGGTCATTCCATCTATCTAGTACTAACTTCTCTCTGTGTTGGAGAATGTGCTTATCTTTTTCAGATGGACGACAAACCTGAAGGATCAGCCTATCACACCTCACCAGGGCCCCAGCTGAAACCATAGAGTAATGTGGGGAAAGGGCAAGAGTACAGCTTTCTTGGTGAACACAACACCAGAAAAAGACTGAAGGAGATAAACACAGAGAACATCCAACTCCTACTAAGCCAGATATCCAGAGACACAGAGGCTCCCAAAACCTCATCACTGAAGTAGAACTAAAATGATCCCAACGTGACTCAGGGAAATTTGCGGAAGAGGGGGCAGAAAGAGTGTTAGAGCCACAAGTTGGGTCATTATGCAGAGAGACTCGGCCTATCCCCCATAATTTTTGACTACCCCCACAGTGCAAGACCCACATTCCCCATTGATGAGGGTCCCTTTGGAGGAGAGAGGACAGGGAGGAGGATAATGGAGTCACCAATATGAATGTAAAATTAGAATAATATAAACAAAATAATAAATTATTTTTAAAAGTTGCTCATGAGCATGCAAGTGCATACAAAAAATATGCGCACATACTACACACAGCTCCACAATGACACCCAGTACTTTGTGTTCTATTTTTTAAAAAATGAATTAAAAATAGATTTTTTTGATGGATGTGGTGGTGCATACCTTTAATCCTAGCACTCTGGGAGGCAGAGGTAGGAGGATCAATGTAAATTCCAAGCCAGCCTGAGACTACATAGTGAATTCTGGGGCTAGAGCAAGACTCTACCTCAAAAAAAAATAAATTTTTTAGCACCTAGAATCTTGAGGCAGGAGAATTGTGTGAGTTCTAGGACAACCTGTACTACAGTAAAGAGAGAGGGAAAACAGACCTACAGACAGACTCATGAGTCTGAGATAATAGAGTTGCCATGAGTTGAGACTAGCCTGACATATATAGTGTATTGCAAACCAACCTGGACTATGAAATGAGACCCTATCCCCTCCCCCAAAAAAACATCTGCCATATTGCCATACATGACTGTCCTTTAGAAGGGATCAGGTGATAAGAATGACTGAAGAAGGAAAACAAAATTCTTACAAGATTCATCACAAATGAGAGCTCTCTCTCTCTTTCTCGCTCTCTCTCTCTCTAGGGTTGGAAGAAAAGCAGCAGCTTCAGAAGCCTAGTAAAGTAGCTAATATTTCTTGCAGTGGACCTTGAATATGATGTCTCTCCTAGGAGCTGGTGACTAAGAGGAGGGGCTATTAGGTTCTATATGGTTCTCGTCCTAAGTCTGGGAATTAGGCTAGTGATAAGATGCAATTTTTTTTTAAGAGGAAGAAAGTTTTTATTTTTAATTTTGACTTACAGTCTCCAGGGGAAGCTCCATGATGGTGGAAGAAAGCATGGCATGAGCAGTGGCTGGACGTCACCTCTGCCACAGCAGGTAGAACCAGCAGCAGGAGAGTGAGCCAAAGAGGAGCTGGTTATAACATCCCTAAGCCCCTCAACAACACAGCTCCTCTAGCAAGGTTTCACTTCCCAAATTGCCACCGTCTGGTGATATTCAAAACACATGAGTTTATGGGGGACATCTGATTCAAGACACCACACTTTCTCAGATAGTATCTCATGACACCACATTCAGTGGCTATCAGTGTTATATTTTTTCCCTCCCCCCCTCCCTCCCTCCCTTCCTCTTTCTTTCTTTCTTTCTTTCTTCTTTCTTTCTTTCTTTCTTTCTTTCTTTATTTCTTTCTTTTGGCTTTTTAAAATTAATTAATTAATTAATTAATTGTAAGCAGAGAGATACAGACAAAGAGACAGACAGGAAGAGAGAGAATGGGCAAGCCAGGGCCTCCAGCCACTGCAAATGAACTGCAGATGCATGTGCCACACTGTGCATCTGGCTTTATGTAGGTACTGGGGAAATGAACCCTGGCTGTTAAGCTCTGCAGGCAAGTGCTTTAACCACTGAACCATCTCTCCAGCCCTTTTTGGTGAGGTTGGAGGCGGGAAGGCGGCTTGCCAGGGGTTTTTGAAATCAGAGCCCAAGGTGCCTTCTCGGAGGGGCAGTTTGGGACCAAGCTTGCCAAGCAGGGCTTGGGGAAAAGCATTAGCAAAAAAAAAAAAAATTCCACTTGATAAAGCTCCAAGGACTACAATTTTTTAATAAAGGAACACAAGGCAGAATGCAAATATAGAAATAAATATGTCAAATGCTTAAGGAATCCAAGAATGCTCTTCCTTCCTTCTCGCTCACTCCCTCCCTCTTTTTCAAGAGGGCAAAAGTAGAATGAAATCCTTTTCCGTTCGTTTCAGGCGCTTGGGGCATTTCAAAATGAAGCTATTGCTTGTCCCATGGCAACTCGCTTTACAGAAGCTTGCTTTGCAGGAGCCTAAAGCGCCTCTCACTTCTAGAGCCTGAGAAGAGTTTCCCTGACACTATTGAGGCTGCTTCTTCTCCCCCCTCCCCCTGCCCCTCTCTCCCACTCCCCTCTGCATTTTGAGAGAACTATTTTCCCTTCCTACTGGTGAGTCAGATTTAAAAGGGCCACAAATGTAATTACAGGCTGCGTTTTCCAAGAAATGTTTGTAAATGCTCTAAGGCACGTTAATATCCTTAATTTTATTTGTTTAAAAAATTTATAAGCTAAGTCTTTAATCCCAACACTCTGGAGGCAGAGGTAGGAGAATCACTGGGAGTTCCAGGCCAGTCTGGTACTACAGAGTGAGTTCCAGGTCAACCTGACCTAGAGTGAGACCCTACCTGGAAACAAACACACACACACACACACACACACACACACACACGCCCCTTATGAACTGGGGAGATGCCTCAGTGGTTAAAGGAGCTGGCTTGAAGACTGCCAGCCATGCTCAGATTCCATTAGCTAGTACCATGTAAAACCAGATGCACAAAGTGGCACATGCATCTGGTATTTTGCAGGAGCAAGAAGCCGTGGCATATTCGCATTCTTTCTCTCTCTCTTTTTCTCTCTCTCCCTCCCTTCCTCCCTCCCTCCTTTCAAATAAATAAATAAAATATTTTAAAAGCTTATAATTATGGGCCCTATATTTGTTAGTACAAACATGATTTAAGCTACTTTTTCCTTTACATTCACTTTTTTTTTGGTTTTGCAAGGTAGGGTCTCACTCTGGTCCAGGCTGACCTGGAATTAACTATGTAGTCTCAGGGTGGCCTCGAACTCTCAGTGATCCTCCTACCTCTGCCTCCCGAGTGCTGGGACTAAAGGCGTGCGCCACCACGCCCGGCTTTACATTTACTTTTTGATACCACACACACACACCCTGAAGCCAGATGTGATGCTTTTAATCCAAACACTCCAGAGGCTGTGGTGGGAACATGGATCAATATTAGTTTGAATCCAGCCTGGGCTACAGAGTGAGCTCCAGTTCCAGGTTGCCCTGGCCTGGCCTAGAGTGAGACTTGGCCTCCAAAAAAAAAAAAAAAAAAAACCTGAGGCTAAAGGAGGCCAGACAATGTGCCAGGAGTCTTAAGAACAGTTTCACTATAAAGCCAGTGCATTTTTCACTCTATTACTTTTGTCTTAATTAAAAGGAGTAAAGATGAGTATTCTAGAAGCTGGGCATGGTGGTGCACGCCTTTAATCCCAGCACTCGGGAGGCAGAGGTAGGAGGATCGTTGTGAGTTCAAGGCCACCCTGAGACTACAGAGTGAATTCCAGGTCAGCCTGAACTAAAGTGAGACCCTACCTCAGGAAAAAAAAAAAAGATGGGTATTCTAAACAGAAGTAGATGAAGAGGGTGTTTGGAGAAAGACGCCCAGTAAGTGAAGTGTCCAAATCCAGAATGGCAGGGGCATTCCTCCTTTTGCACTAATTCTGGCCTCTTCCCCTTACTCTAGAGCCTTACTAGATTATCCTCAAGCTAGAGGTTTGGGATCCAGCAGTGCTGAGTTTCCAAGCCCATCTCGTCAATTTGCTCAGTCCTAAGAACACACAGCAAGAAAAGCACTGAATGCATTGCCTACCCCGCCCCATGGCTCCTATTCCTGTGGTGTTCAGCTCCACTATGAAAATATGAAATGAAAAATTCAAAAAATCTATAAATTTAAAATTGTGTGTAATTCTATTTTGCAGAAATTTCACACTGTCCAGCTCCAGCCCACCTGGGATGTAAATTAACCTTTTGTCCAACATGTCTATGCTGTGTATACTACATACCTACTAGACATGTAGTGGCCATCACATCAGATTGATTGCTGTGGTCACTCAGTGCTCCCATTCAAGTAACTCTTATTTAAAAAATAGCCCCAAAGCCCAAAAGAATTGTTGCTGGCAATTCCTATATGACAAAGAGAATTCCTAAAGTGCTTCCTGTAAGTAAAAATACTTTAAAAATATTATTTATTTATTTGCAAGGAGAGAGAGAGAGAGAAGGATTGGGTGTGCCAAACAAGCTCCAGATGCATGAAAACTTTTTTGTGCATCTGGCTTTATGTAAGTACTGGGGAATGGAAAACCAAGCGGCCAGGCTTTGCAAGTAAGTGCCTTTAACCACTGAGCCATCTCTCCAGCCCCTGAAGATTCTTTTGATTTAATTGTGAATATATTCACTAAAATTTACACATTAGTTAATAATTACATATACAAATATATACAACAATATATACATATATACAAATGCTTACATTTACATCATTGAATCTGAAGAAGCCATTTTAGAAGTATAATTTAGTGTGGTGTGATGGCATATGCCTGTAATCCCTACACTGGAGAAGCTGAGGCAAGAGGATCAGGAGTTCAAGACAAGCCTCAGCTACATTGTGAGTTCAAGAACAGACTGAACCACATTAAGCCCTGTTTCAAAGAAGTTTTCTAATTTCCTAGTTTCACCTTCTTTTAAATTATATCTATGTTTTTGAAACATTTGTTTATTTATTTATGAGACAGAGGGGCAGAGAGAGAATGGGAAAGCCAGGGCTCTAACCACTGCAAGTGAACTTCAGATGCATGTGCTACCTTGTGCATCTGGATTATGTGGGTACTGGGGAATCGAACCTGGGTCCTTAAGCTTCACAAGCAAGTGCCTTAACCACTAAGCAATCTCTCCAGTCCTATATCTATGTTTTGAAAATTATTAATGGCAGTTGCTTGCAAAGCCTCCCTGTTCGAGTTTGATTCCTCGGTAACCACGTAAAGCCAGACTCACAAAGTGGCATGCATCTTGAGTTAATTTGCAGGGGCAAGAGATCCTGGGCTGGAGAGATGGCCTTGGGCTGGAGAGATGGCTTAGTGGTTAAGGCATTCGCCTGCAAAACCAAAAGACCCTGGTTCGATTCTCCAGGACCCATGTAAGCCAGATGCACAAGGGGGCACATGCATATGGAGTTCATTTGTAGTGGCTGGATGCTCTGGTGTGCCCATTCTTTCCCTCTCTCTCTCTCTCTCCCGTTTTCTCTCTCTTTCAAACAAATAAAATATATTAAATTTTTAAAAAGAGATCCTGGGGCTGGGCGTGGTGGCACACGCCTTTAATCCCAGCACTCAGGAGGCAAAGGTAGGAAGATCAAGAGTTCAAGGACACCCTGAAACTACAGAGTGAATTCCAAGTAGAGACCCTGCCTCAGAAAACCAAAACAAAGAGAGAGAGAGAGAGAGAGACATCCTGGCACGCTTCCATTCTCCCCTTCCCAAATAAATATATTTTTAAAAGAAAGGAAATTTTACTTGCTGGTACAAGACCTTTCCTATACTACACTGACCATTAAGTTAAGGGGCTGGTGGGATGGCTTAGCATTAAAGGTGTTTGCCTGCAAAGCCAAAGGATCCAAGTTCAATTTTCCAGGACCTACTTTAGCCAGATGCACAAGGAGGTGCATGTGCCTGGAGTTCCTTTGCAGTGGCTGGAGGCTCTGGAGCGCCCATTCTCTCTCTCCCTCTTTCTCTGTTAAATAAATAAATACAAAAAATAAAATATTTTTTTAAATGTTCAGTTAAAACCTCCAAGGATTTTCTGTTTCTAGAAATTTTCGTTCTCTGAGACTTGTGGAGGGCCAGAACTCAGTAAGGGAAATTAGTTGTCACAAAATACAGATGGTGGGCAAGGGAGCCAGAGCCTGAGTGTAAAAAGAAACTGTTGCAAAAGAGGCGGGAAATTCTCCCACTTCTGTAGGAGAGACGCAGAACTAGGTGCGCTTTTGGAGCTTGCAAAGCCAGCTTCGCTTCAAAGTGAGTTGCAAGAGGATGCTCCACCCAATTGCTAGAAACCAGAGGAAGGGGCTCCTGTAGAAAAGCATTTCGTCGTGAGTTCAGCACTAAAATCTGCAGTCTTTGGCGCTTTTTCAAGAGGTAGTGGGATTTTTTTTTTTTCAGCTCGCAAATGACATCCCTCCTCCCCAGACTTTGGAAAGTTTGTGCCCAAACTGTCTCTGAAAAGATACCATGGGCTCATTTCCAAAAAACCCCTCAAGCAGCCTCCTGTTCAAACATTGCGTCTTATCACTAGCCCAGTTGCCAGATTTAAGGTGGGAACCATATGTACCGGATAGCTCCCCTCATTAGTCACCAACTCGTAGCAAGGAGAGTCATATGTAGTGTCCAATGCAGGAAAATCAGCTACTTCACTGAGCTGCATTCCCTTTCCCCAGCCCGATGACCCTCCCCCCACCTTGGGGAAGTAAGGACACTGAGCCAGTGTAGGGTTCATAGCCAGGTTTAGGAATATTCTGCAAACATGTTTTGACTCCAGGAGCTACTGCGAGTTTCTTTTTTAAAATTATTTTGTATTTATCTGAGAAAAAGAGGGAGCTCAGAGGGAGGGAGGGAAAGAGAGAATGGATGCACTAAGGCCTCTTGCCACTCCAAAGAATTCCAGATGCATACACCACTTTGTGCATCTGGCTTTAACTGGTTACTGGAAAATCGAATACATTATGCCAGGGTTTGAAAGCAAGTGCATTTAACCGCTGAACCATCTCACCAGCCTACCCCCCCCCCAATTTTTTTGCTTGTTTTGAGGTAGGGTCTCATTCTAGCTCAGGCTGACCTGGAATTCACTATGTAGTCTCAGGATGGCCTTGAACTCACAGTGCTCCTCAATCCTCCTACCTCTGCCTCCCGAGTGCTGGGATTAAAAGCGTGCACTACCACGCCCGGCTCAAAAAATTCTTTTTTTGGTTGTGAATATATTCACTAAAATTTAGGGATTAGTTAATAATTATATATATATATATATATATATATACACACAATTACTTGCATTCAAATCATTGAACCTGAAGAAGCCATTTTAGAAGTCTAATTCAGTGTGGTATGGTGGTAAGTAGCCCTGTCTCAAAGAAATTTTATTATTTCCTAGTTTCACCTTCTTTTAAATGATATGTTTTAATTTTTTAATTATTAAAGGCAGTTGCTTGCAAAGCCTCACTGACCGAGTTTGAATCCCCAGTACCCACCTAAAGCCAGACTCACAAAGTGGCATGCATCTTGAGTTAATTTGCAGGAGAAAGAAATCCTGGCACCCTTCCATTCTACTCTCGCCCCCCCCCCAGGCAAATAAAAAAATATTTGTTGCCGGGTGTGGTGGTGCACGCCTCCAATCCCAGTACTTGGGAGGCAGAGGTAGGAGGATCACCATGAGTTTGAGGCCACCCTGAGACTAGAGTGAATTCCAGGTCAGCCTGGTCTAGAGTGAGACCCTACCTCGAAAAACAAACAAAAACAAATGTTAAAGAAATGGAAATTTTACTTGCCTATACAAAACCTTTCCTAACACCATAACAAGACTTAAATATATATATATATTTTAAAGTTCAGTTAAAATCTCCAAGGATTTCCTGTTTTTAGAAATTTTCATTCTCTGAGACTTGTAGAGAGCCAAAACTCGGGGAGAGAAAATAGTTGTCCCAAATTGCAGGTGGTGGGCGAGGTGGGCAGAGCCGAGTTGTAAAAAGAAACATACAAAAGAGGCGGGAAATTCTCCCGCTTCTGTAGGACAGACGCAGAAACTAGGTGCGCTTTTGGATCTTGCAAAGCCAGCTTCGCTATAAAGCGGGTTGCAAGAGGAAGCTCCTTCAACGCCCCAAGTGCCAGAAACCAAAGGAAGGGGCTCCTGTAGGAAAGCATTTCTGGTTGCATTAAGCATTTGGCTTTTTTTTTTTTTTTTCCAAGATAGAACATCACTCTAGCCCAGGCTGACCTGGAATTCACTATGTATTCTCAGGATGGCCTTTTATTAACTCACAGCGATCTTCCTACCTCTGCCTCCCGTGTGCTGGGATTAAAGGCGTGCACCACCACGCCTGGCTGGCATATTTCTTTCTATATTTGCACTGCGTCGTGTGTTCAGTACTAAAAATCCGCGATCTTTGGAGCTTTCTCAAGAGGTAGTGGGATTTTTTTTTTTTTTTTTTTTTTTTTCAGCTCGCAAATGACCTCCCCTTCCCCAGAATGTTTGGAAAGCTTTTCCCCAAATTGCCTTGAAAAGGCATCACGGGCTCTGATTTCAATAAACCTACCTCAAGCAACCTAGGTTGACATATTGCGTTTTATCACTAGCCCTATTTCCAGATTTAGGGCGGGAACGATACAGACTAGATAGCCCTCATCATTAGTCACTAACTCCTAGCAAGGAGAGTCATATTTAGAGTCCAATACGCAAAAAATTGGCGATTTCACTGAACTGCGTTCCCTTTCCCCAGCTTGAAGTTTGTTTGTTTGTTTTTTCCTTTGGGGAAGTAAAGGGCACTGAACCAGTGTAGTGGGCTTAGAACATGGAGGTTCGAATTTAGGACTATTCTCCAAACACGTTATTGACTCTGGGAGCTACGAGGTTTCTTTAAAAAATTTTTTATCTATTTGCAAAAAGGGAGGAAGCTAGGAGGGAGAAAGGGAGAAGGGCACCAAGGCCTCTTGTTACTGTAAAGGAATTCCAGATGCATGCACCACTTTGTGCATCTGACTTTACGTGGATACTGAGGAACGGAACCCAAGCCGCCAAGCTCTGCAAGCAAGCGCCTTTAATTGCTGAGTCATCTCTCTGGCCCATACAGTGATGTCTTGGCCCAGGGACTCGCCCCTTTCTCCAAAAATGCAGGAGCTCAGAAGTTAAACTGCAAATCCAAGGTAGCTCTCCAAGGTCCGCACAGTGTGTTCAAAACCAGCCTCGCGCTAGTACACACTGTTTTTATTGGCCAGGCTAGGCGCACGAACGCCAACTCAATCAGTTCCCGCTCACTCCCACGTGGAGCACTGCAGCTTCTAGTAGGGGGCGCCTAACTGGCGCGCACGACGTAAACTTTGAAACACGGGAGAGGGAGGGGCACCGCGGGGGGTATATAAGGAGAGTGCAATTCATAGTACGCCACACTGGAGCTCCAGGTCAGCTGCTTGCACCAACTCTAACCTCTACTGCGGCATCGTCTGGGACCCCAGCGCAGAGTCCGGAAGAAGCCCACCACTTCAACCGACAGCACTCGAGCCATGGAATTTCCGTCCAAGCACAACGTCTGTGACACTGACTCCAGCTGCCCTGGAGCAGTACAAGACGAAGGTCAGTGCCTATATGGAGACAGATGCTACTTTTCTGCTAGAGACGCGCAGAAAAGAAGCGGGGCTGGGGAGGTGCAACGTGGACTCCACAGGGCGAGGCATAGAGGGGACCAGGTGAGGCGCAGATGGGACATAAAGTGGTTAGACACAGCGGGAAGGGGAGGAGACGAGGCACAGACAAGAAGAGAAGCACGAGGCTCCGACGGGACTGGAAGGGACTTGGCTAGGCACGAACTGCCTGGGACGGGGCATGGCGAAGTGCGGAGGGGTCGCGCAACTGGAGAGGCAAGGAAGGGACTTGCTTGCTTGCGAGGTGCCAAGGGGACGCGGGAGAGGCCAGGCTTAGAAGGAACTCCTAGAGGTGGAGACCGCACGGGAAGGGGTGTGCGAGGTGCGGGGGGAGGGGGTATTTGGAACCGGAAAGGCCAGGAAGGGACTCGAAGGCGCGAGGCATGGTGGGGAAAGACAGGTGAGGCTCAGAATGGCCTCGGTGAGGTGCGAATCGCACGAGACGGGGCGTGGCTAGGCACGGAGCGAACGTGGAACTGTAGAAGCAAGAAAGGGACTCGGAGAAGCGTGGAGGGGACAGGTTGTGATGTGATGAGGCACAGAGGGACTCTGTGAGGCACATACCGCCCGGGAAAAGGTGTGGCGAGATGGGGACGGGATGAGGTACAGCAGACGAAAGGAAGGGACTCAGCGGCAAGGCGTGCAGGAGACTGGATTCGACGTGAAGTGGTGCGGAGGAAACGCAGGCCTGGCAAGGCTCAGAGCGCACGAGAAGGGGCGTGGCTATGTGCTGAGGGATCGCGCGGAACAGGAGAGTGTAAAAAAAAACGACTTGGCGAGGCGAGAATTGGACGGATTGTGACAAGGCAAGGTAGGATCCAAACGGGGCGTAGCAAGAAGCGGACGGACGCCTAGTGGGTGAGGCGTGGATGGGATGGCACGTGTCAAGGCGAGGACACAAGGGGACAAGATCCAAAGATACTAGGGGCTCCTCTATGGTGGTCAATAACCTCCTCCTTGCCGTGCTATTTGGGCTATAATCCTGGGTCTTTTTTCATTCCCCAGAAGCAAAGCGGAAAGCCTTGATCTTGAAGTTTGTCGAGGAGGCAGATGGTGAAAACACTGGATGGGAACCTAACCTCGGCTACTACTGTTTCGAAACCATCGAGGAACTTGAGGAACTTGAGGGTTAGTGCCTGGACAGGGACCAAGACTTATACTGGGATAGAAAATACCGAGAACTGCAAGAGATGAACTTAATTTCTGTTCCTAAGGGGTTGGGATGTGTCTCTCACCACTGCTCCTCCACAGGTACTACCTTCTAATGCCCAAACACCTTTGGTTCCAACTCCTGGGTCTTTCTTTTATGCTTCTCCCTTTCCCCAGCGTTAAAGGCCACCATGGCCTCAGCGAATCTAGTAGAAAACGGGCACATGGGAAAGCTGGAATTCGGCTTTGAAGATGCCCCTATCGACCAAGCACCCTTAGACGTCGAAAACTATGTGGAACGTAAGGCCTACCAGAATGCCAACGCTGCTGTCCAGGAGCTGGCGGAGGAGCCCGAGGCCCCAGTGCGGAAGCGCCGCCGCAACGTCTTCACCCCGCAGCAGCGGCGCGAACTGGAGGAGTATTTCCAGCGGGTTCAATACCCGGATGTGTTTGCTCGGTGAGTCTCTTCCTCCGGAGAAGGTGCCCTTTCCCTGGGCTCCCTGAGCCAGTAACCAGCAAGGGGGCGTAAGGGGACGGGGTGGGGGGCCATCTTGGGTTGGGTTGGTGCCAATGCCCAGGGGCTTCTGTAGGACTAGAGACGTGGTGTGAGGGAGGAGCGAGACCGCAGGGAAGCCGGTGCGGCAACATCAGATCCTACTTTACTTCAAACGTACTTAATTCGGCCATCACGGGTTTTTTGCACTTCGATATTTTTGAATATTGCATTAACATATGGTATCTTCACATTACTGAAGTCTTAGCACCCTTTAAATTTTGAGCACCAAATGAACCTCTAGTCTGCGCCAGCCACAATGGGGCGCTCTATTCCAGCAAGGTGGACAAGGGCAGGGATCTGTCAGGCTCTGCTGTACAAGGCTGCAGAAAAAAAAAGAAAGAAAGAAAGAAAGAAAGAAAGAAAGAAAGAAAGAAAGAAAGAAAGAAAGAAAGAAAGAAAGAAAGAAACAAACATTTCCACAGGGTGCACTTGAGCCGTGATTTGGAGTTCTTTGAGAGTTCACCAATCCCTTTTAGATAAACAAATATTTTGGTTCAAAAGAGTTTTTAAAGGTGATTTGGCATTTTACTTTTCATGGACCAATCTTCCCAAAACTTCTAAAATTGTTTTCTGCAGCTCCACAAAAAGAAGAACAGTCATATTCAGCTAGTATACTACCAAACATTTTCACATATATTTCTTTTTATACTTTATTTAGCAAATAAGTTGTGTGTAGGAAACCACCTCCCTAAAGCAAACCTCGTGTCTATTATAGAAAACTCCCCTGTGAAATAGATATACTGTCTTATCTGTACGTTTTATTTTAGCCACAACTTCAAACACTGACCATTTGTCATTTTCTCACATCAGGATGGAACTTGCAAAACGCCTGGGTGTGCCTGAAGAACGCGTGCAGGTCAGTAAATTTTGAAGTCAAAATTAGGCATATTTTGTTCTGAACATTCTCAAGATGGTGTGTTTGGGGTGTCATTTCGACATTTGGCAAATATATTTTAAATTTGGGGTGGTTTGGGGGAGGGCTGGGGATTGAATCCCAGGCCTCTTGCATACTGCCAAGCACATCGCCAAACTAGTCATGTTATTTGCTTAGAATGTGTAGAATCCTGGGCTCATCTTCAACCCTGCAAAAAAAGGAAAAGCCCAAACAAAAAAGAAAAAAGAGAAAGACACAAACCAAAACAATAATTTTGTATAAAGGTTCGCTAATGGAGGAAGGGTAGATTATAGAATTATGTACACAGATAAATGCGTTGCAACTGCCATACAACTTTATAAAACTACAAAATGTGCAAGTATGGGGCTGGGGAGAAGGCTCAGTGGTTAAAGGTTTACTTGCAAAGCCAGCTTGTCCCAGGTTCAATTCCCCAGCCACTCACATACAAGCCTGATACAAAAGTGCAGTGGGGGTTGGAAAGATGACTCAATGGTTAAGGCGCTTGCCTGCAAAGCCTAAAGACCTGGGTTCACTTCCTCAGTCCCCACAGAAAGCCAGATGCACACAATGATACATGCACCTGGAGTTCATTTGTAGTGCGTAGAGGGCCTAGAGTGCCCATTCTCTTCCTCTCCCTGCCTCTCACTCATAAATAAATAAAATAAAAAATTTTTTAAAGTGGGGTAAGCATCTGTTGTTCATTTGCAGTGACAACACACACACACAGACACAAATCAATAAATATTTTACAAAAGAAGTTCAAAGTGATCCTCAGCTACTTAGCAAGTTCAGAGCCAGCCTGAACTCCATGAAATCCTACCTCTAAAAAATGTGTAAGTAAATTTTCTTTTGAGAAAATTCTTATATATGAGATTTTATTGTGCTCTTCATTGAGAGTTTTTTAATGTGGGATTGCTGGAATATGATTGGCTGATGCTTTCCTTTCAGGCCAGTTTCTTATCTGTGTTAATATAGAGTTCATTTTAATTTATTCAAGCATTGATGGCAGTTTTGTACATCATGAAATAAACAGGTGACTTTTTTGGTTTTTCTTTTTTAATTTTTATTCATTTATTTATTTGAGAGAGTGAGAAAGAGAGTGAGGGAGAGAATGGGTGTGCCAGAGCCTCCAGCCACTGCAAACAAACTCCAGACACATGTGCCACCTTGTGCATCTGGCTTACATGGATCCTGGGGAATTGAACTGAGGTCTTTTGGCTTTTCAACCTTAACTGCTAAGCCATCTCTCCAGCCCTTTTTGGTTTTTTGAGGTAGGGTTTCATTCTAGCCCAGGCTGACCTGGAATTCACTATGTAGTCGCAGGGTAGCCTTGAACTCACGGTGATCCTCCTACCTCTGCCCCCCTGAGTACTGGGATTAAGGGTGTTTGCCACCATGCCCATTGTAAGTGGTGGCTTTTTGAGATTATAGAAAACCATAGTGTAATCAAGGAAGTATATGCCAGGAAAATTACTTTTGCTCCAGAGTTGGAGTATGAGTGCAGTGAATGAATCTGCCTTCCTCAGATTTAGTGATAGGATTGAAGTCTTCTTGCTAAGGGGTTTATTGCTTCTTGCAATCCAGAGTTTAGGGCACTGGACAGCAGTGACTCCAGTCCAGGATTATAAAACTAGGTGAAACCAAACAAAATGACTGTATCTGAAGATATTAAAGTGGTGTCTAGAGTTTCAGCAGCTGTCATATGCCAGTAAGGCAAGACACTAAATTTCTAGGCCTCCCTTGACTTACCACCACATGTTTAATTCTCAAGGGATCTCACAGAAGCGAAAGATCCCTCAAAAATTCATGAAGGAATTATCTATGAAACCAACATAGTCATAATTGTTAGTTACTTTAGACTGAAGGTAGGCTTCCCTCTTCAAAAAGAAGTAGTTCCTCTGAATTTGACTTGAATTAGACACACATTTTTAACTTGCTTGGCTTCTCCAACAAGAGTGACAATATTCCTACTGCAAAAGAAGAGGCATCTGGATAGCTGATACAACATTTCTATATCCCATTTACCAGATTTGAGCATTAGCATCAGGGATCTGGTGCCACTCATCATCTACACCTGCACGAGCTGGGCGTGGTGACACACACCTTTAATCCCAGCACTGGGGAGGCAGAGGTAGGAGGATCACCATGAGTTCAAGGCCACCCTGGGACTACATAGTGAATTCCAGGTCAGCCTGGACTAGAGTGAAACCTTACCTCGAAAAACCAAAATAAAAAGAATAAAAAGAAAACAGAACAAAAATTTAAAAAGAGAGATATGGCAATGTACCAGTTAGGCTTACTTAGCTCACTAAGATTAGCTGAAGGGGAGAGATGAAAAATATATTTTCCTAAAATACTACAATAAGAAAATAGCTTCCTGTTGCACTTTTAATTTTCAGTGGCATGTAGAGCTTTGTGTTTATTTTTCTTTATGATGACTTTAATTGTCCAATATACTAAACAAATCATTTTCTCTCTGATTAAAGGCTTGGTTTCAGAATAGAAGGAACAGGTGGAGACGCCAACAGAGGGCACAAATGCTTGAACACAGGGTCCATGTACCTTTGGGTCCCCCTGTGAACATACTCTGCAATGAACATTATGATCCCATCCACGTTATTGGTACTGCTCCGAGACATTTTCCTTTGATGCCACAGCCCATCTGTCCCAATATACTTCTGCCATGTAGGTGCCCCCTACCAATTAGAATGCACATTCCACCAAGGCCACCCATGTGGCCATTTCCCTGGCCACCTATGCCTTACTTTGGTAGGCCTGCTGCACCTATGCCATGGGGCCCCATGATCAATGGCCGTTTTCCATGTCCTATGTTCTAAAGCATAGCCTACATCATTTTCCCAAAGCATTTTTCTGCAAGGTATATTGTTTGTAACCTCAAAAATGATTTACCTAATCTCTGTTAAACATATTAATTTACAGTGAGTGCCTTGTTACTTGTTTAAGTTGTATGAATATATGTTCAATAAAGGTTGGATTAACTGCATATTGGTTTAGAGTGCCATATGAGATTAAAAGTATGGGTGGAAGTTCCTAAGAGAATGAGATTTAAACAGAATAATAAGGATACCTTCTATTTTAAAGTAATATACCCAAGCTACTTTCTTTTTTTATAATTTTTATTTATTTGTTTTTATATATATTTTATTTATTTGAGAGAGAGAGAAAATGGGCATGTCAGGGCCTCTAGCCACTGCAAACAAACTCCAGATGCATGAGCCTCCTTGAGCATCTATCTGGCTTATGTGGGTCCTGGAGAATCGAACCTGGGTCCTGTGGCTTTGCAGGCAAATGCTTTAACCACTAAGCCATCTCTCCAGCTCCCAATTTTTATTTTTTTTATTTGAGAGACAGAAGGAGAAAGACAGAATTGGCACACCAGGGCCTTACCCACTGCAATCAAACTTTAGACACTTGCACCACCTAGTGGGCATATGCAACCTTGCCCTTGCCTCACCTTTGTGTGTCTGGCTAACGTGGGATCTGGAGAGTCGAACATGGGTCCTTGGGTTTCACAGGCAAGCTCATTAACCAAGAAGCCATCTCTCCAGCCCCCCCAAGCCACTTACAATGGACCACGAAGCAGGTATGCACTGCCCTGCACACCACATACTCCCCATTTTCATACCCACCATGCCCATGTGTGAGCACATACATGTGTCTGAAGGGATGGGGCAATTTTCTTGAAAGAAAACATTTGTTTAGTCAGAGCTATGTTGCAATAATACAAAGGATCTCACGTCAAACCCTGGACTCTGAAGGAAAAGTCCTAAAAGGCCAGAATTAGTGCAGTCAAGCACTAATTCTGTAATGAACTGCCCTCATTTTGTTGAGATGGTAGGAATACAAGCCATTGTCTACACTGTGGTGCTACTTGCAAGGGGGGTCAGGAGAATTTAGAGGTGGACCCATCAAGACTGACCATCCATTACTATACCTTTCCCAGATAAAAAGCTGACAGTTTCACCAAGTATATTTTGTCACCTTCAATAGTCTTTTTAAAAATTTTTTATTGGCAACTTCTATACTTAAACCATGATATTTCCCTCCCCTCCCCCCATTCCCCTTCAGAACTCCACTCTCCATCATATCCCCTCCCTCTCTCCATTAGTCTCTCTTTTAACTTGATGTCATCATGTTTTTCTCCTATTATGAGGGTCTTGTGAAGGTATTGCAAGGCACTGCGAGGTCATGGATATCGAGGCCAATTTCTGTATGGACAGGTACATTGTAAGGAGTTGTACCCTTCCTTTGGCTCTTACATTCTTCCTGCCCCCTCTTCCAAAATGGACCCTGAGCCTGGGAGGGTGTGATAGTGATAGAGATGTTTCAGTTCTTGACACTCTCCGTCTCTTCTTCTCAGCACTATGTTGTTGCCTTTTGGGTCATCCCAGTGGTCATCTCCATCTGAAAAGAGAAGCTTCTCTAAACAGAAGTGAGAGTAGCATTGATATATGAATATGAACATTAAGTGTAGTGCTGTCAGGGCAGTTTAATGTGAATAATATATACATTTAGCCAGACAAGAGCAGGCTTTATACCCCTAAGGCTCATGACCTCCCCTGCCATAGACTTTTGATTATTTTGTTCAGTACCAGGCATGTATTCCCTTCCATAGAGTGGGCCTTCAGTCCAATTAGGGAGCAGTTGGTTTCCCCAAGAACAGACATGCCACTATTGCACTCGTTCAGTCATTGGGCCTGTCACCCCTCCTTGTGAATAAATAAATGTTATTGTTACAAAAATATTAGTTTTGTTATGCTGTCTTTATATAAATCTGCCAGGAAGGAAACAACAAAAACTAAAATGGGATGATAAGGAAGGAAGCCAGAGTTACTATATTCAAAACATTTTATTTTGGTATGACCTTTGCTTTTGGACAATTAAGAGTCATTTTATGGGGTGGGAGAGATTGCTCAGTGGTTAAGGTACTTGCCTGGAAATCCATATGACCCAGGTTTGACTCCCCATTACCCACATAAAGCCAGATGCAAAAAGTGGTGCATGCATCTGGAGTTCCTTTGAAGATGTGGGAGGCCCCGGTGTGCCCATTCTCTCTGTGTGTCTCTCTCCTCTATCAAAATAAGTAAATATTAATATGATAATACATAAATTAAATAAATAAAAAGGAGAAGTCACGCCAGGCATGGTGCCACAAACCTGTAATCTTGGTATTTGGGAGGCAGAAATAGGAATATCACAAGTCAGCCTGATCTGCATATTGAGTTCTAAGTGACCAGGACTACATAACAAGACCCTGTCTCCAAAAGGGAGGGGGCAGGGAGAAGTCTTCTAAAATAATCCCGCTCAGAATAGTCCTCTTATGTTTCAGGGGAAGCATGAATGGAGTCCTCCACTACCACAAATTACACAGCCAATAGTCCCCATTTTTACAATTTTTAAATATTTTATTTATTTGTGTATATGACAGAGAGAGAGAAAGAGATAACTTCAGGGCCTCTTGCCATTGCAAAGGAACTCCAAACCCATGCACCACTTTGTGCATCTGGATTTATGTGGGTACTGAGGACTTGAACCAGGCCTCTGCAGGCTTGGCAAACAAGTACCTGATGCTGAGCCATCTCCCTAGACCCATACTTTCTATTTATTTATTTGCATATTGGGAGGCAAGCCAAAGCCACTTTTTGCTGTAAATGAACACCAGGTGCTCAAACTACTTTTTGCATCTGGCTTATGTAGGTGGCTTGGAAATCGAAGCCTGGGCTGCCAGGCTTTGTATGCAAGCACATTAAACCTCTGTGTAATCTTCTCAGCCCCTAGAACATTCACCTTAAGGTACCTTTAACCTAATTCTTTTTTTTTAACTTTTTAAAAATTTTATTTGAGAGAGAAACAGGCAGATAGAGAATGGGCTCGCCAGAGCCTTCAGCCCCTGCAAATGAACTTCAGACGCATGTGCCACCTTGTACATCTGGCTTACATGGGTCCTGGGTGTTGCAGTCCCCCCCAAGGCCAGCTCAGGAGGGACGGTAGGGTCTCTGCCGAGTTGGGGTGAGCAGCGCGGAGTCACGACACAGACTCCGGGAGTTGGGTGAAAGCGGAAGCGAGAATCCACAAACTCGTTTATTTAGCACAATGCACATAGGGTTTAAGGGACTGCTAATCCTTGTATGGGGTGGTCCCCTTTTTGTGACCAATGACAGCCTGTCTCTGGACAAGACATCTCGTAGCAGACTTCTCGCGAGCATGGGACTGTAACTGTTGTCACACCAAGCCTGCGCAGAACGCCATTTTCACAGAAGCCACTTCCTGTTTTCTTCTGCCATGCGGTCTGGCTAGGACCAGGCCTACATTGTGCCATACACCTGGGGAATCAAACCTGGGTCCTTTGGCTTCACAGGCATGTGGCTTAACCACTAAGCAATCCCTCTAGCCTCATTTGACCTATTTCTAAGGCATGGATCTGAAATATGTAAATTGTAGTATTAGGAAATTAATATATAATTTTAATAAACTGGCTATCTTATAATTATCAGGAGTAGGTGGTCTTCACAAGTTAGGTTTGGCTGTAAATTTACCAGAACAATCTCAAGAGAACTGCAGGAACTTCAGAATTTTATAGTTATCTAATATTCTGAGTGTGCTCTTGTCTTCTAAACTTGTTTCACATTGAAGAGCATAGGCTGGTGACCTTTCCACAATAGTAACTTTCATGTTCAAATTAAGCAGGGAGACAGTATGAAATATGAGATGAAAATGAAAGGCTTTTGTTTTACTTTATTTGTCTTTGCAGTACTAGGAATTGAACTCAGGGCCTCATGCACATTAGACAAGCACTCTACCACCTAACCATGCTCACAGCTCTACAAATGGAGCCCAGACTGGCCTCAAACTTATGATCATTCTGCCTATTCTTCAGTATATTCCTATGAAAATCTTTTTTGATAAAAACTAGATTTAATGAGCCAGGTGTGGTGGCACATGCCTTTAATCCCAGCACTCAGAAGGCAGAGGTAAGAGGATCGCCTCGAGTTTGAGGCCACTCTGAGACTACAGCAATTAAAGACACGTGCTTGCAAAGCCTGACAGCCTGGGTTTTATTCCCTAATACCCATGTAAAGCCAGATGCACAAAGTAGGCATGAATCTGGAGTTCTTTTACAATGGCAAGAGGCCCTGGCACACCCCATATGTTCTCTCTACCTTTCTCTCTCTCCTTCTTTCTGTCTCTGTCTCTCTCGCGTGCAAATAAATTACATATATATATATCCTGTATGCATTCAAATAGATGCAATCAGAACCTTGGTGATCAAGTTGTTGTTTTATTCATGACTTCACAGTGGCTGTTGATACTTGCACAAAACCTATATGATATGAGGGCAAAAAAAATGATGACATCAAAATAGTAGAGGGACTTTTCAGAAGGAAGGGGTTCATTGGAGGCAGATAGGGGAAGAAGGACAAAGGAGAGTGGTGGGAAGGGGTTATGATCAGGGAACATTGTGTATATGCAGGGCTGGGTGTGGTGGTGCACACCTTTAGTCCCAGCACTGGGGAGGCTGATGTTGGAGGATCATCATGAGTTCAAGGCCAGCTTGGGACTGCAGAGTGAGACCCTGCCTCGAAAAAAAAAAAATGGAGAACAGACCTTAATCTGAGGTGTTGCTATTAAAAAAAAAACAGACATTATGGGCCAGAGAGATATCTTAGAAGTTATGAGATCTTGTCACTTAAACATGAGGGCTGCTGCAGAGGACCTAAGACCAATCCTCTAGAAACCACATAAAAAGCTGAGTGTAGAGCTGGACGTGGTGGCACACACCTTTAATCCCAGCACTCGGGAGGCATCACCATGAGTTCAAGGCGACCCTGAGACTACAGAGTGAATTCCAGGTCAGCTGAGCTACAGTGAGACCCTACTTGAAAAACCATGCCGGGAGTGGTGGCACAGGCCTTTAATCCCAGCACTCAGGAGGCAAAGGTAGAAGGATCGCTGTGAGGCCATCCTGGAGCAACAGAGTGAGTTCCCGGTCAGCCTGGGATACACTGGGATTCTACATTAAAAAAATAATAAAATAAAATAAAATAAAATAAATAAAAAATTAAACAAAGAGGTGGAGGTGCTCACCCATGGCTATAACCCCAGTATGCTTGGGAGTAAGAAGGCCAAAGAAAGAGGGGGAGAAGGACAAGGAGGGAAAGGAAGGAGGGGGAGGCAAGAGAGGCAGGAGGAAGGAGCTGAAACAGAGGACCTTCTGGGGCTGGCTGACTGAAAAAATGTCAGCTCTGGATTGAGGGAGAGACCAGGGCTCAAGGAAGTGTCTGTGGTGGAGATGCAGAAAAGAGTACCTGGATGTTCTCTTCTAGTGCAAGCCAGGATGGGGGTGGGCAGGAAAGTAGATACATTGAGGCCCACTGACTGAAGATGGCAGTCCAAGGTTGAGGAAAAGACTCTGTCTCAAGGATGTCTGAAGTTAAACTTATAAGAGGAGAACACCAGCCGGGCATGGTGGCGCATGCCTTTAATCCCAGCACTCAGGAAGCAGAGGTAGGAGGATCGCTGAGAGTTCAAGGCCACCCTGAGACTACATAGTTAATTCCAGGTCAGCCTGGACCAGAGTGAAACCCTACCTCGAAAAACAATAAATAAATAAATAAATAAATAAATAAAATAAAATAAAGAGGAGAACACCAAAGTTCTCCTCTGGCTCCTGCACACACCCATATGACACATGCATCTGCACACTCTCATGTACACACCACACCTGCCCGACAGCCACCCTCACACACACAGTAGCAAAACAAAAGAACAGGGCTGGAGAAGATGGCTTAGTGGTTAAGGTGTTTTTTGCCTGCAAAACAAAAGGACCCCGTTTCAATTACCCAGGACCCACATAAGCCAGATGCACAAGGGGGCGCATACACCTGGAGTTCGTTTGCAGTGGCTGGATGCCCTGGCACACCACGCCAGCTCAGGAGGGACAATAGGGTCTCTGCCGAATTGGGGTGAGCAGCGCGGAGTCACGACACAGACTCCGGGAGTTGGGTGAAAGCGGAAGCGAGAATCCACAAACTCGTTTATTTAGCACAGTGCACATAGGGTTTAAGGGGCTGTTAATCCTTGTATGGGGTGGTCCCCTTTTGGTGACCAATGACAGCCTGTCTCTGGACAGGACATCTCGTAGTAGGCTTCTCGCGAGCATGGGACTGTAACTGTTGTCACATCAAGCCTGCGCAAAACGCCATTTTTACAGAAGCCACTTCCTGTTTGCTTCTGCCATGCGGTCTGGCTAGGACCAGGCCTGTATTGTGCCATACAACACCCATTCTCTCTCTCTCTAGAATAAATAATAAATAAATAAAATATATTTTTTAAAATCCTGTGGGAGGGCTGGAGAGATAGCTTAGCAGTTAAGGCACTTGCCTGCAAAGCCAAAGGATCCCAGTTCGATTCTCCAGGACCCACGTAAGCCAGATGCATAAGGTGGCACATGCTTCTGGAGTTCGTTTGCGGTGGCTGTAGACCCTAGCACACCCATTCTCTCTCTGTGTCTCTCTTTCTCTGCCTCTCTCTCTCTCTCTCTCAAATAAATAAAAATAAAATAAAATAAATTTTTTAAAAAGAACAGATTTTAGCCTGTATTGTCATCATCGGATATTATAACTATATTCCCTTATGCCCTAAGCACATATGGATTCACTGAAAACTTGAAGGCAAAATGCAGTGCATAATAAATATAGTCCTCTAATGCATTTCCTGATTGATGATCCAACTTTGTCTAATTTCAATTGCAGGACCCTAGGGCCTCCTACTAAAAAGTTGAAGAGTTAGTACAAAGTGGCCCATAGAATTTAAATTGGAGTTCCTAACCCTTAGTGGATACACCCACATGAAGAATCTGATATCTTGATGAAAACCTTGTCCTATACCTCTTTTCCTGGGAATGCTGCATGGCATTATTTCCATGAGGAGGATTTATTTGACTTTCTGAATGCTTGTGCCCTACTTAACAAAGCAGTAGGAAATCCCAGAGAGAATAAGTCCACTTTGACTCAGCTTCTCTTTCCTAGAAGGTGTATTGTGGGTTTCTTTTCTGATACCTTCACACAATATCACCTTAATTTCCCAAGTGAACAGATGTTTCTGTGCCCTGCAGTAAAAGATTGAGAACAAGACCCCATCCCCATTGTTTCACATCACTCTTCTAAGCAATGTGCTTTTCTTCTGTGGGACAACCCATTCAAAGAAAAAAGAACTTGAGGGGCTGGAGAGATGGCTTAGCAATTAATGTGCTTGCCTGCAAAGCCTAAGGGCCCAGGTTCAAGTTTTCAGTACCTACATAAGCCAGATGCCCAAGGTGGCGCATGCATCTGGAGTTCATTTGCAGTGGCTGGAGGCTTTGGCATGCACATTCTCTCTACCTGCCTCTCTCTATCTGCCTCTTTCTCTCTCTGTCTCTCTCAAATTAATTAATTAATTAATTAAAAGTATTTTTACAAAAAAAGAAACTGAAGTGGTTTACAGTCACCCAATGGTCTCCCTTCATTTTACACACAAGGGAGCACAGGCCTACAGCAGTTTCTAATATGGTATGCAGAATTCATACCAAAGGAAGCCAGTCTCTGTGTGGCCATGCACTCCCCTGGCAGCCACAATTGCCCAACTAGAAGCAGTGCACAGTAACCCAAGTACAGCTCCTCAATACTTATCACCTTCATCTGCCCAGAATGTTTTCTTTAAAGAGATTGTAATTTTAGTGCTCCTCCCCAAGCCTTGGCCCTGGGCCATTTTACCTCTAGGAAAAGTAAGCAACTTCTGAAGACATGCAGTATGCTGGTGGCCATGTTCCAGTGCTGAGTAGCAGGGGCCTGAGGGAGTGAGACAATCTGTACCCTCCTCACAAAAGGCTGAGCGTGCTTCCGCTACAATTACTCTCACTCTCCCCAATCCCCTTGAAAATCTATGCCTGTCTGCCAACTGGCAACTCAACCCATAAGTAACAGCCAGCTCTGGGCTTGTGTTGAATTAACTTTTCTTGTAAAGTAGGATAATAGTTTGGAAACTGTCCTTATGCAATTTGCGTTCATTTTGAAATGTAGTTATTTATGCTTTGCCTCAATCAACATCACAGTCTTTCCTTCTCAGATGTTATTCTGGCACTATGGGGCAAGGACTTGAGAAGCAAGCAGTGTAAATATAATTTTCAAATGCACCCAAATGGTCTGTGTGGTAGTTTGAATATATGTCCCCCAATATATTCAGTGTTTTATTAGTTATAGTTTGCATCTGCAATCACCTTGCTACAGGCAATGTCACTGGGGGGCAGGTCTTAAGGTGTGGAGATGGTTTGAGATTCCATTGTAAAGATATGCAAAGTGTGCATAATAGGAGTTCCTGAAGTGTGCTGTGGCTTTTGGGCAGTAGTTTTGCTCTGTGTGCTGTGTGGCTGGTTGGCTTTTTCTCTCTCTCTGCTTGGCCCTGTGGGGAGCAGGCCGCTTCTCCTGCCATTATGGAACTTCCCCTGGATCTGTGAGCTTCAATAAATAACATCCCTTCCTCCATAACTGTGCCTGGTCTGGAAGTTCATCTCAGCGAACCTGAAGCTGTCTGCTACAGTCTGTATGCCTCCTCATGCAAAGTGTCAATTTTAAGGAGAGTATCTGAATTCCCAGCATTTACATGCACATATTTTTAGATTCTAGGAACACAAAACAACTCCCTCTGGAAGCACACTCTATTGTGCTTCACAAACAAGGGGACCCGAGTGATTGAAAAGGTGGAATACCAGCCATGAGCAGCATAATTCATACACCTGTACCCTTCTGAAACAAAGTGCCCAGACAAAACTAGAGCTTCTGAGAAATGTAGAATTGAAACACACAGTTTTCTATTCCAGGCCCAAATCTTGATTTATGGACTAGACAAGGGATAGGATAAAGACCAAGAAAGAGCCTCAGACTATTCATTTCCTCTCTAACATGGAAGACAAGGAGATGAAGTAGAAGACGTTTAGAAGTCCAGGGTGGAGAATTAGGCTGTGGTGACCCTGGAGAGAAAGTCTGTTCATCCATGTCTGAGCCCTGAGCTGTTCTGGGGCTGAGGGGGCTGGGTGGCTAACGAGCCCTGACTGGTACATGGATAGTATCTATGAGAGCTAGATGGTAGGCTTAAAGAGGTGGCTCTGGCCAGATGAGCTTTACAAAAGAAAGAGAAGGGTTCATATATGCATCACTCCTTAGTGTCCCTGTCACAAGAAGCAATAAGGTTGTTTTCCTCTTTTCCTTTTATCCCTATCCTCCTTTATCCCTATCCAACTGTAGTGGTTATGTTCTCATTGCTGGGACAAAACTTCCAACCAGAAGCAGCTCATGGGAGGAGAGGGTTTATTCACCTTATAGTTTTATTTTTTAATTTTTATTTTTTTTTTTTGGTTTTTTGAGATAGGGTCTCACTCTGGCCCAGGCTGACCTGGAATTCACTATGTAGTCTCAGGGTGGCCTTGAACTCACGGCGATCCTCCTACCTCTGCCTCCCGAGTGCTGGGATTAAAGGCGTGCGCCACCACGCCCGGCTTCACCTTATAGTTTTAAAGGGAAGTTTCATCATGGTGAGGAAAGTATGTGATCTGCATGAGCAAGAATGTGGCTCACATCATGCCATATCCACTATCAGCAGCAGGGAGTAGTGTAAGTGAAGCAGCTAATGAACTCCCAGTAGGACTGGACTAATAAACCTCAAAGTCCACCCCCACTGACACACCTTTTCCAGCAAGGCTCCACCCACCAAAGGCTCTACCAGCTGGGCACTGAGTATGAGGTTCAATCACAAACACGTGAGACTGTGAGGGGGGCATTTCTCATTCAAACCATCACATGAACTGATCATCTTAAAGGTAGTAGCACCAAGATTGAAGTATTCATGAAGAAAGATGGGAGATCAGCATGGAGTAGGGGAAATCCTACAGCATTTCTAGTTAAGATCTCCAACCCCAACAAATCACAGCATACCCAGTGTACTTTTTTTCTGTATTTTAACCAAAATGAATTTTCATGCATGGCCAATGAATTTCATGGGTGTACATCAAAACACATATGTACCAGGCAGTCAGAAATATTTCAAGGTAACAAATGGATTCTGCTGCTGTTTATTTAACACAGAGGCCTAGGCTTCAAGACATATCCAGGATCAA
>PVKW010029537.1:0-26505 GCA_004027895.1 Orientallactaga bullata
TCCTTCCTTCCTTCCTTCCTTCCTTCCTTCCTTCCTTCCTTTCTTCTTTCTACCAGGAAGGGGTGTTTCCATTTCAATTAACATTGATGAAAGTCAGCCCTTAGTCATTCCTATAACCTTGAGGAATGGTCCTATGACTTTTAATTTTCAGGTCTCCTAAACTTGACTTCCTCTCTTCAGGAGGGGATATTCCAGTTCTGAGGAACCTGATATACAATGGAGGCTTCAAAGCTCCTCACATCTTCAGAAAATATGTTACATATATAAGATGGATGTCTACACACTTATTAAAATACATATTCACATACAGAATATGAAATTAAAATATATGTTGTGATTTTAAGTGAAATTTGCATTTTCTCTCCCATGCAATATGTAAGCTAAAGGAGACCATGGATTATTAAACTTTATTTTGCAGAAGGTTTGTAGCAGGTTTTGTAATAGTCCTGTGCTCTGTCTTGTCTTCTAGGATGGTAGTTCCTTGGGACACTGGCGCTTTGGACAAGCCTGTGAAAACATTATGGTTTTTCTGTGTCAGGCAGTGTCTCATGTTTCCTCCTCTGAAGTTCCTATACTTCATTTCTTATTTGTCGATTTATATGGATGTGTGTGATACATGCGGATGCATGTGTATGTGTGCAGCAGTGTGTGTCCCATGCTGTGGGAAGTCAGAGGGGAATGTTGGGTGTCCTTCTCTTATCACTCACCTGCATATTTATTTTCTTGAGACCAAATCACCCCCTCTCCCTCCCTCCCTCTCTCTCTCTCTCTCAGTCTCTCTCTGTGTCTCTCTCTGTCTGTCTCCATCCCCCGGTCTTGCTTTCAGAACTGCTGTTTATCTGAGCCCCATTGATTCTCCAGTGTTTGTCCCATCCTCTTGGCCAGGAGTTACAGACATGTATGATCACACCCTGACTTCTGTATGGATTCTGGGGAGTCCACCATAGACTTCACTGGCCTAAGTGGCTCTTATGCTTTAGTCACAAGCACTCTTAAGCAAAGAGCCATCTCCCCAGCCTCAACTTATGCCTACTCTAGGCCATCCAAATAGGCAGAGCACACACACACACACACACCACACAGCACACACCACACAAATACACACAGACGTACACAGACATACACATACTCATACACATACATACACTTATACACATACCACACACACACACCATACAAATGCACATACACACACACACATATATATATAATTTGAAAGAGGAAATTATCTCTAAATCTAGTGGGGCTATACAAATCACAAAAAAAAAAAAAAAAAAGGCTCACCTTGGCCTATGGAGATGGCTTAGTTGTTATGGGGGCAGAGACGAGTGAAAACAGGGTACCCACACATGATGAATCCATACGAAACATGTTGTTAATAATAATAATAAACCAGGTTTGATTTCCCCAGTATTTCCATAAAGCAATGTACACAAGATGGTGCATCCATCTGACATTCTTACCAGAGACAAAAGCCCTGGCACACCCATTTTCACTCTGTCTGTTGGAATACAAATGTAAACAAATAAAAATGTAGTTTTAAAAATCTGTGGAAATGATATGAGTTGCACAATTGAACCTTAGTTTCCCTAAAAGCCAACCATCCATGCATTAAAGCAAACATGCCTGAGAAGAAGTTTCATGCATTTAGCTAGCTGCGGGTTCTTACAAGATCCATGTATTTTGCTGTAGTTTACACCTCTGAGAGATTCTGTTTAAAATGAATGTTAACAATCTATTCATTTATGAGCTAGGTAATGGTAGAATTGCCTTCTCTAATCCTAACATCTCTTATGACATTCACTTTCCTGAAAACAGTTCTATCTGGAAGATTATTTTATCTTGGATAACTACTCATTTAATTGTGCTCAGAATAAATTGGCAGTGAATTTATTTGTGAGATGTCACCTCCAAGATTCAGTCACTAGTGAGAATGTTCTACTGTCACAGCCCAGTCAGAGTGGCTGCAGTCTGAATTTCACCAATGTGCAGTGTTTATTATTTATAGTCTCACACACTTTGGAAGACAATTGTTAAATATATTTCAGTCAAATAAATTAAAATTACAAATTGATCTGTGAATTTTGTCTATATCTATTCTGAGAAAGCAATGAATGTATAAGTTCATATGTTTGTAACATCTGGCTCATTCTTCCTGTTTATAAAGCATATATATTTAAAGTTTTTATTCCGAATTTACCCTTGTGCTTAGAAGACCTTGCCTTTTTACAATAACACTTCAAAAATTTATAATATTCTAGACCAAACAAAATTATGTTTTATGAATATATAAATATTTCTTGAGAAACTCAAAATATTTTATTCAGGTATACTCATACTCCTTTCTCCTATGAATAAAAGGTACGTTAACCCAATTTTTTAAGAAATGGTAAAGTTATTCACAACATAAGAAATGTCAAGGGAAATTGCCCTAGAGTTCTAACTGCATAACTTTTGTTTTCACCAAAAAGAAAGGAAACCCTTGACAGTCAAGAGCAGTTAATTCATGGTGACATTGTACATATGAATTGAGTGCTTCAGCTGAGTTCTTGGGCTTGGGCTCAATTCACATGCAGGTTTTTATTTAGTCTTCTCTTTGGTTCCCTGTGGTTTCTCAATGGGCAGAGCAGGAGCAGAAAAGAAAGGAAGGAAGGGGAAGGGAGATGTGGCTTGGGGAGCTCAGGGCTAAGAAGGAGATGGCATGACATTCAGCCATCATTACTGAGACCACGATATCTTTATTATTCCAGAAAAATGGGGGGAAACAAAGCAGATGATTTAGGTTGAAAGGCGGCACATTTTCAGTAATTTCATTACGTTTTTACTTTTTTAAAAACTTTTGAATTTTATTTATTTATTTTTATTTGCAAGCAGAGAGAGAGAGAGAGAGAGCTAGAGATAGAGAGAAGAGAGACAGAGAGAGAATGTGCCCCTTGTACATCTGACTTAAGTGGGTCCTGGGGAATTGAACCTGAGACCTTTGCAGGCAAACGCCTTAACAGCTAAGCCATCTCTCCAGCCCCAAAACACTTTTGAGTAAGGAGATTTTTCTTGAGCCAAGAGGGCAGGACAGGCTGAAGATCGGTTTGCACACCAAGTGAAGTCAGGAAACCAGAGTGACATGGATCACTGGAGTGTATCCCCAAATGTTTAAAAGGGTGTTTCCGGATGCCAAGGTGCGAGGGGAGGAGAGGTGTGGCCCAGCCTGAGCCCGCTCTTCAGGCCTCCAGGGCCTGGGCTTGGAGAATGGGTTCTGCCATTCACAAGCTCATTGTTCACTCATGTATTAATTGGGAGCTTCCTGGCATTCCTCTTGCCCCTGCTTCCCTGCACTGAGATTTCAAATGCTCCTGCTATAACCTTTTAAAAAGTTAATGTGGATCATGGGGATCTCACCTCAGACATTCAGACTTATACAGCAAACACTATCCTTTTAGCTATCTTCCAGCCCCGAGTTCCAGCTTTTCATGTAAGAAAATGTTACCTCTCCATTCTTTTTTAGTCAGCCTTATATACACGTGTCACTTAGAAACCACTGGATACTGACTCAAACCTAGAACTGCCCAGTTCCTGCCTGTAACCAATTTTTCTCATTTGCAGTAAAAATGGGAGTTCATACACCCTTAATTGTAACATTCAGGAGGCTGAGGCCGAAGTTTAAGGCCAGCCTGAGAGTACACAGGGAATTCCAAGTCAGCCTGGGCTAGAGGGAGAAAAAAATTGCACACACACACACACACAACACAAACAAACAAATAAAAAACAGGACTGCTTCTAACAAAAAGTTTGAATAAAATGTTTCTCTTTTAATATTTTATTTCTATGAATTTATTTGAGAGGGGTAAAGATACAGAAATATGCAGGGAGAGAGAGAGAGAGAGAGGGAAAGAGAGAGAGAGAGAGAGAGAATGGGCATGCCAGGGCTTCAGGGCTTCTAGCCACTGCAAGCAAACTTCAGATGCATGCACCACCTTGTGCATCTGTCTTACGTTGGTCCTGGGGAGTTGAACTTGGGTCCTTTGGCTTTGCAGACAAGCACGTTAAACTGCTAAGCCATCTCTCCAGCCCTAAAATGTTTCTTAATAACAGAATAACTAGGGAAAGTATTTTTCAAACAAATACATTCCATTTTAATATACTTAATAAAGGTATAAAGAACCCCCCTTGAGCTTTTAAGAAACATTTTATTAAACTTTTTTTAATACACATAATCTTTTAGCTCCAATTTTTTACAAGGTTTTGCAGTATATTATTGAATACAAGGCGGTGAGGAAAACGTTTCACTTCCTACACAGCTTTTACAATGTTCTGTCTTACTTCTTCTTTTCTTTACATTTTTCTTCCACTCTCCTTATTGTTATGACTATCTTTTTTTTCTTTTTTTGGGGGGGGGGAGAGAAACACAGAGAGACACAGAGAGAGGGAGAGGAAGACAGATAGAGATGGGTGCGCCAACAGCCTCTCAGCTGCTGTGAACGAAATCCAGATGTGTGAGCCCCCTTTGGTCAAGTGCGGCATTGCACCCTTGTGTCACTTTGCATCTGTCTGAATGTGGGACCTGGAGATTTGAACCACTGGAGATTGGAACCAGCACTCTTAGGCTTAGGAGGCAGACGCCTTAACTGCTAAGCTATCTCTCCAGCCCTGTTATGACTATCTAAGAATACATTATGCATGTCAACATCAAGATGTAGTCACAGATGTGTTCTAAACAAATTCTATGCACTTCTCCGAGATGAAAATATGGTTACATCAGTACTGAGGAATCGAACCTATGTCCTTAAGCTTCACAGTCAAGCACCTTAACTGCTAAGCTCTCTCTCCAGGCCCCTGGGTCCTCTTTTGAGACATTAGAAAACTATTGGGGTTGGAAAATTCAGCCATAGTTGCATCTGTCGGTAGAACTCAATTAAATTTTAATGAACAATACCAACGTTGGAAGTATCTTAGGTGTTATGTCAATTTCCTCATTTCCTTTCTCTGGGTCTTGCTGGGTTGCATCTGCTACAGAGAATCATAGGATATGGTCCAAACTATTGACTGTATAGGGTTCATGCCAAAGTTATTTATCTGCAAGGACTTGTGGAATATCATTTTTTTTTTTGCTCTCTGAGTCTCACAATAACCACTGAGATTCCTTGTGGAAAATGTTACTCCTTGTAAGTTTCCACCATATATATATATATATATATATATATATGACAGGATACTTTGGTTCCTTTCTGCTGAGGTATATATGAATATGTGTTGTGATACAGATTTAGTTTTCTTCTCCTGATAGGTACCTCCTTACCATTGCTCTCTGTAATCCTCACCATACTGCAGTCTATGATGTTTTACTCTTTCATTTCAAGAAAATAACTACAGAATTTTTTCAGAAGAAGAGTCTGTATTCTTCTATATACTTTCTCATATTTCTACTGAATAGTCAATAGATTGCTATAGCAACGATGTTTTCTTAAGATTTTCTTCTGTCCTTTGTACTCATTTAACTTATATGTTTTCATACATGTCAAATCACAAGTTACTTTCAACAAAACATCTGTCTTTCACCCTTTTATTTTAAAAGCATTGAATGTTTGACAAAAAAAAAATGTTGAAAACAAGATAAATATCTTATCTTTAACATTAAAATTAAATATTACCATTATTTTAATGACAAAAAACCAGTCTTTAAATAGTTATAAGCTATATTCCTCTGAACATCTTTCCAAAAAGAAATATATCATCAACTAAACAATAAATGTGTTTGGGTAACATATAATGTTTGATTGATCCTCAAACTGTTTAGTGATTCTAGAAATCAAATTCATAAGCAGCATTGTTTCTGAATATATTAATAAAATTACTAGCTCATTAACAAAGGCCTCTAATATAAAATGAAATGTACAAAAATCAATTTCATTTTTCATCATAATAAAAATAGAAAATGAAATCAGAAAAAATGTTTCTGTAAATAGAAATAATTGAATCTCATAAATTCTAGGTCAGATATATACACTAATCACCACAAATGATATTTTTTTCAAGTAAATAGATAAATTTAATAAAATATAAGTTGGTAATGAATTAAATAGACCATTCTATAAAGATATGAATTCTCCCCAAATATACCAAAAGTATAAGTGTGATTTCAATACACAATGCTGAACTTATAATGGTAATGAATACGACAGGATAAGTCTTACAAGAAATAGCAAAGAGGGCTGTGGAAATGGGTCAGCAGTCAAAGAATTCCTCTGAAAGCCTGTCATCCTAGGGTCAGTTCCTCAGAATCCACACAAAACCAGATGCACAATGTGATCCATGCATGTGGAGTTTCTGCTATACAATAGCAAGCAGATTTGGCTCACATATGTTCTCTCTTTCTCTCTCCTTCAAAATAAATACGTAAAACATTTTTAAATAGAAAAATGGAAAATGCTTGTCATTAGTATCACTCATTACCTTAAACTTGGCTATGTAATTGGCCTAATATTAATGAGTGTAGGGAAGTAGGTTTTAGTACCCACATCTCAGAAAGAGACTTCCGCTTCCACAACTACTAGCCACATGTAAAACCTAGTCTAAAATGGACTAGAGACCTACATGCAAAAAGAAAAATAGTAGAGATTTTTAATGAATTTTAGGTGAATATCTTTGCAAATCTTAGAAGAGCTTTTGTGCGTTTGGATGACTAGCTAACTATAAAACATTAATGAATTGAAGTACATTGATATCAGAATTTTCTCTGATGAAATGCATTATTAAAATTGTTAAATTCCTATGGGCTTATATTTGTTATTCCTACATATTAAAGTGTAGATGACATTAATTATGGCTGTAAAATAGTAAAGAAAGAACAGAAAAGTAAGATGTGCACACAGACCAGACATTTTAGCAAGGCAATTTTGCAAGCGGCCCAAAAGGCCATAGGGAAATACTTATCATATTAAACTTTCAAGTTAAAATAATTTTTCTAAAATAATTCAAAATGCCAACTGTCACCAACACATAAAGAGAGAAACTGGGGAGTATAGCTCAGCATCAGGCAGCTTGCCTACTAGAGCACAGTAATAAAATTTGAAGAATGCAAACCTCATTTTAATTGTTTGAAATTTAGCTGATAAAAGTGTTCCAAAATTTGGGCTGGAGAGATAGCTTAGCAGTTAAGGCATTTGCCTGCAAAGCCAAAGGACCCCAGTTCAATTCTCCAGGACTCACGTAATCCAGATGCACAAGGGGGCACGTGCGTCTGGAGTTCATTTGCAGTGGCTGGATGCCTTGGCGTGACCATTCTCTCTCCCACTTTCTCTCTGCCTCTTTCCCTCTCTGAAATAAATAAATAAACAAAATATAGTTTAAAATGTTCCAAAATTCATTTATTATCTAATAAGTTTAAGTTCTATAAAGAAATTTACAAGTATTAAATGTAACTTCATTTTAAGATAAATCATTCATTATATATTTATATAAAATAATACTGAATAGTCATAAAACAGCAAGCCTCTAATAAATGCAATAGTTTAGATGGATATACATATTAAGATTGGATAATGATGAGATGAAAAGTACATCATACTACATGATTACATTTGTGTCAATTTAAAACTCTCATGGTTCAAAATAGGAAAGCACTCACATTGGGTATTCACTTTCCAAAATGTAGGCATTAGGTCATGAAGCTGACTGCTGGGGTACTGTCAATATTATGTCTTTGTTCTTATGTTGCCTAAAAAATTAGAGCAGAATTTAAGATAGAGTTGTTGAAATGCTTTAATTCAATAGTCTAGTCTGAATTAGAGCAAGCTATGGGATATTCTGAAGATTTCTATTAAATAAAGCTACGTAAATATAAATCCTGACAGCTATGTACACACGTGAGTAGACTCAAGTGAAGACATCAAAGTTAATAGTTTCTGCTCAGTTTTTTAGCAGTATGTCTACAATGCACGACTGACTTCCTATTGTGAACCATAGCTCAGTGGCTAGCTCAGGAACTCAGGGCAACTAAAGGACAGGAGACGTAAAAGTATTATTAACAGGCTTCAGACAACTGCAGGGTAAGCTTGACACTGATCCTCAGATCTCAGATAGGGAGAAATATTCTCCCCACTAAAATTGGAGAAATATAGAGTTCATTCTAAGTTAAATAGGGCTGAAACTGTGAACATTTCACCAGAAAGTATCTTTCAAATACCACTGGTCAATTTGCAATTACTTTACCAGAGTCATAAGACTGACCTGGCCAAGCATGAGGGTATAGAAAGTTTGAGATATACTTTAGAATGAGAGCAGAGTAGGGATTCAAGATCAAATGATAATACTATTCACAGATTTATCAATAATTTAAATTTTGCTCATCACTCTTGGATTTGCCTCCTAGACACATGTAATATATAGGATAATCTGCCTTAAATGCATAAATCAAAATTACTATTCTTCTTTGCAGTGCATAGTTTATACAAGGAATTCAAGAGTTTAGCCCTGACATTTTCTGATGACTATTTGTAAATTTTATAGGCTAGGGTGAAGCCCTCACCTCCAAGTCCATGTCATTCTTATCAGAAGGTGAATTAGTTATAATAGACAGTGACTGTTTATAGTTGCTTATGATTATAAATGTTTTGTTAACCCCATTCAGTGAAACGGCATTTTCACTAATCACATTAATGAACATCTGAAAGGAAAGCCACAACAACATTCCCCTCTTGGCAAAGACAAACAGCGTTCTTTATAAACACATGCTGTTGCTGGAACTCACGTGTGCAGTGCTCATTTCCAGATCTGAAGAGGGAAAACAGGTGTTTTTGTGCCTCTGAAGTGCTCCCCCTATGGCTTTCAGCGATCTGGGGAAGGCTTAATTAGATTCCTTTTTAATTCCTGTTATTATAAAAGAGAAATAGAAATGATTAAAAGTCAAACATCTTCTAGCAGGCCAGAAAGTCCACACACTCTACTTAGACACTACATATATTGCAGCCTGGAACATACTTTTCCATCTCAGCAAGAGGTTATCCAGTTTGCCATCAACACTGCCTCTGAGGCCCTAACTCTACACCCATGCGCTCTTGTCTGTGGCACCTATTGTTTTGGAAAAGAGAAAAGTCATCCTAGCCATCCATGACTGATGTTTTAGATGCAAAAGTTGGCATGTCCCAAGAAAAACATAAAACATTACAGTGTCTCAACATAGCAGAAATTAATTCCCTCATCCTTACAGACATGTGCAATTCTGTGGTTCACCTTCTCCCAATGATGTAGATTCATTTGAAGAAGTGTGGTGGGAAATGTAATCAGATTATTGCTTTTTGACCCACGGGATGTACTCGAACAAGTTATCTGGTATGGCGAATGTTAGTCCCCAGACCAAACGAAGCATTTCAATATATGGGATTCCTTACAGTGAGCACAGCACCTACCTAGAGATGAAACGCTCTACCCGGTGGCCGAAGAAAATTATCCCTGTTATAAATGCTGGCACGCGGAAGTCTCGGAGCAAAATGGAGCAACACTTTAAAGAGTGGAGACTGTAACCTGAGTAATAATGATGCCACAGAGGAATCACTACTGCGTCAATACCATGCAAGTGGCTTGTTCATAGGGAAATCTATAATGACAGGAAATTTATTTTACATGAATAGTTCCATGAGGATCACATGTTGTTTCACTATGTTTGAATAATATATTAATGGTACCATATGCCTCTCAGCATTGTTAACGATGTGTGATATCCATTCCTTAATTTCTTAACCCTTTGTTCCTTGGAGGAACTTGTATTCTGTATGAAGCTTTAGGAGAGGAAACAAAGGTTGAGGGTCCAAAAGAATTCAAGAAAATGGATCAACTCTATTGAAAGCATCATATATGTAATATTGTATCTTTAAAATTGTGAAGCTGGGCACGGTAGTAGATGCCTTTAATCCCAGCACTCTGGAGGCAGATGCAGGAGGGTTGCTGTGAGTTCCAGGCCAGTTTAGGACTACAGAGTGAATTCCAGGTCACCTTTGGCTAGAGTGAGACCCTACCTCAGAAACAACAACAACAACAGAAATATATGAGACAAAATATTTATGTTATATGTATTCTCAAATAAAAACATAAAAAATTTAAAAAGTCAAACATCAAGTTGTCTGTTGTCATTAACATGTAATGATATCCTGACCACATTTTATACTTTTTTACATTTAATCTGTAGTGAATAATAGAGAATTAAAGGAGGTTTAAGAATGCTACAGTAGTATGTGTATGCATTGTTTTTCTTCAAAATGTTTAATTTCTATATGAAAGTTTTGATGTTGAATAGGATTTTTGGTCTCTTATTAGGGACTGGGAGGAGTCTTCAAGATACATCATCATAATCTTTCTGATTATTTGAAAAACTGGTTTATATACATTATTCTACATATGTACACACTACTGTTGGATCTTTGAAACATCCCTTAAGGAAGATGAAAGAAAAATAGATTTCTAGCCAGGTGTGGTATCTTATGCCTATAACTTCAACATCAGGAAGCTGAAGCAGAAGGATCACAGTGAATTCAAGGCAAGCTTGTGCTACAGAGGTGAGACAAATAAATAAGAAAGGAGCTAGGCATGGTAGTGCACGCCTTTAATATAGCACTTGGAAGGCAGAGGTAGGAGGATCGCCATGAGTTCAAAGCCAACCTGAGAGTACATAGTGAACTCTAGGTAAACTTGGGCTAGAGTGAGATTCTACCCCCACCCAAAAAGAAAGAATTAAGAAAGGAGGGATAGAGGGTTGATTTAGCAGTTAAGGCCCTTGCCTTCAAAACGAAAGAACACAGGATTGACTCCCCAGTACCCATGTAAGCCAGATGCACCAGATAACACATGTGTCTGGAGTTTGCTTGCAATGACTGGAGGCTCTGGCATGTTCATTCTCTCTTTCTCTTTTTCTCAGATAAATAAATAAATAAATAAATAAATAAATAAATAAATAAATAAATAAATATTTAAAAAAGACAGAAGGAAAAAAAAGGAAGGAAGGAAGGAAGGAAGGAAGGAAGGAAGGAAGGAAGGAAGGAAGGAAGGAAGGAAGGGAATTGGGAGGGGAGAGGAATGATGGACAAAACCAGAAAGAAAGAACGAAAAGGAATGGAAGAGGAAGGAGGAAAGGAAAATGGAAGAAATGATGAAACAAACAGATATGAAGATTTCAAAAGAAACTAATTTCTGGACTGGAGAGATGGCTTAGCGGTTAAGGCGCCTGCCTCCTAAGCCTAAAGAACACCGATTCCAATCTCCAGCGGTTCCAATCTCCAGGTCCCATGTTTAGCCAGATGCAAAGTATCGCAAGAGCGCAATGCCACACTTGACCACAAGGGGGTGCATGCATCTGGATTTCATTCGCAGCAGCTGAGAGGCTGCTGGCGCGCCCATCTCTATCTGTCTTCCTCTCCTTCTCTCTCTCTCTGCCTCTCTCTGTGTCTCTCTCCAAAAAAAAGAAACTAATTTCCATGCATGCAATGAATACATTAATTCTAATTTCTGTATAAATACTTTAAACAGAAGATAAGAGATTTGTGTTTCTACCTCTACCGCAGCTTGTATATTCAAAAAACGAAAAGTGTATTTAGCTTAAGCATAGTCATTGGAACAATTAACTTTCATCTATTCATTCAATAAGACAGGTCTTTAAGTCATATTAACTTTAATAGTAACAATTACAATCCAAGAAAGTAGATTTTGAAAAGCCGGGCATGGTGGCCCACGCCTTTAATCCCAGCACTTGGGAGGCAGAGGTAGGAGGACTGCTGTGAGTTCAAGGTCACCCTGAGAATACATAGTGAATTCCAGGTCAGCCTGAGCTAGAGTGAGACCCTACCTCAAAAAACCAAAAAAAAAAAAAAAAAAAAAAAAAAGTAGATTTTAAAGTAGGTGTCCTTCCAAGCATCACAAATATATATTTGAAAAAAATTCAGTGGGAAAAAAATGATGGTGTTTAATTGGTAACCAAGAGTCCAGTGCAAGCTTGCATAACATGTGAGAAGTGCATATGCATGCACATACACCCACATACCCACCCACACACACCTGGCAGGGAATTTGGCATATAGAAACAACAACTACATGGCAGACTCGGATGATTAAAAGAAACAGAAGGGAGAGCAATTAAAACATCTTGCCCAAATTGACAGTTGGATAGACTTGTTATGATGTTGCAAAATGGGCAAAATGTAAACGCATACCACTTCACGACTAATATTGAGCAAAAGACACCCTCTTCAAAACAAGGATGAATAGCAAAATTTTGAGTTCAACTTTATTTTTTTTAATTGTATATTGTAGCTTTTTTTTTTTTTTTTTTTTTTTTTCTGGGCTCACTCTAGTTCATGCTGACCTAGAATTCACTGTGTAGTCTCAGGGTGGCCTTGAACTCACGGCAATCCTCCTACCTCTGCCTCCCAAGTGCTGGGATTAAAGGTGTGTCCCACCACACCCAGCTAAAAAAATACATATTGTAACTTTTAAAAAATATGTTATTTTCATTTATTTGTTTCAGAGAGAGAGAAAGAGACAGATGAGAGACAAAGAGAGAGAGAGAGAATGGGCATGCCAAGGCTTCTAGCTACTGTAAACAAACTCCAGACACATGTGCCACCATTTGTATCTAGTTTACGTGGGCACTGGTGAATCAAAACTTGATGTAAAACAAGTCACCTCAAAGTGGGCGCCTGAAAGCAATGACATACTAGTACTAGCATTGAAACTGTGTCCTGATATCCGAGTGATGTGCTTGCACGCAGGCCGTCAGATGGGCTGTGTATCTTCTGCTTCTCCACAAGAGTTTAAGGGTCAGCTGTTCTCCCTATAAGGGGCTAGATGGCAATTAGTTTAGGCTTAGCACACCACACATTGTCTCTGTCACAAATTGTCCTTTAGCTTTAACCCATATTTTGCAAATGCAAGCACATTCTTGGCGTAGGCAGTTTTACAAAATACATAATGTCATTAGTGTTGTGTCTATAGGGCATTGTTTGGGTACTGCTCTGTTTCATGTTCCTTTATTTATTTATTTATTTATTTATTTATTTATTCATTTTCTTATTTATGGAGTTGAGAGAGACAGAGTCAATCAGGGAGGAAGAGAGAGATGGAGAGAAAGAAGAGAGAATATTAGTGCACTAGGGCCTGCTACCACTGAAAAGAATCAAACCAGGCCCTCCGGAATTATAGAGCCTTAAACCACTGAACTATCTCTCTAGGCCAGCCTTGTGTACTCCAGTGATCACCCTGTGACAGTGACAGTTGCATCCCTGGCTTACCTTCCATCATAATGTCCTTTAGTTTCATGTAAGTATATCAAGTGGCTGCTATAAGATAAAGATAAAGTGTCCATAGCATCTAACTTATCTTTTTTTTTGCATTTACTCTCATTATTTATTTGGAACATTATTATTGTTAAAAAGAACAAGACACATAAAGTTAAGTATAATTTTTTTTAACTATTTTAAAAATAAAATATCTTTGTACATTTTCACTTGAAGACTATGGAAGAAACCATATAATTTATTTTCAAAAGAAGTAACCTATTGCATTAAACATTCTAATAGTTAATGAATTATCTCTGGAAATAATATTAAATTGCTAAAAATACTAAAGTGCATTGAAAAGACCACAAACTTGGTGCTTAAAAGTCATTTCTTACCCCCAACCCTTACTTACAAAATCCAAAGCAAAAATGAGGCTTGGTATAAAAGCCAAATTATCCTCATATATGTTTGTCTGAATACACAGGCAGGTGTCTTAAAACTTGGGTTCACCTATATGAAACCAAAAAAAATTGGCATGTCTGCTCCGAAGCAGTTTCAGAAGGCAGTTCATGTCTGGATGCTACAGATTTAAATTCTTAACTCGATGAGAGAAACTACAAAGTATATTTCAATTTAGACATAAAGAGTATTTTTGTTTGTTTCTTTGTTTTCAAGGTAGGTGTCACGGTAGCCGAGGCTGACCTGAAATTCACTATGTAATCTTATGTAAACACTATGTAACCTTGAACTCATAGCAATCCTTTTACCTCGGCTTCCTGAGTGCTGGGATGAAAAGTGTGCACCACCACACCTTGCTGAGAATTTTTAAATGAATGACCACTTTTGTAGTTTGTCATAGTTTGCCTATTTCTCCTGTATTACCCACAGAATAATCACTCTTAATTTAGTCATACATATCTTGATCTAGATTCAACAAGAAGATCAAAAACCAGAATTGCTGGAACTGGAGGTGGGGACAGTAGAATGATGAAGTTTGGGGCATAAATCATAGGCTTGTTGTAATGGTGAGTACAGATTCCTTGACAGAAATAGCTTTTAGATAAATATCCATGTGTACACAGAACAAATGAGTTTCTTGACAATTGCCAATATATTTTAAACTATAATATTTATGGGTTCCAAGGAATGTAACATATACCTATGAGGGAAAATTTCAGGGTTAGGAGATTGCTTGGCAGGTAAGAATACTTGCTGCACAAATGAGATACCCTGGATTGTGTTCCCAGCACCCAGGATGACCTTGTGTGCCTGCAAACCCAGATATCGTGGAGGCTGAGACAATTGTGACAGTACTCTGTAATCATTTTTTTAAAAGATTTTTATGTGTTTATTAATGAGAGAGTGAGAGCGAGAGAAAGACAATGCATGAACCAGGGCCTCTAGCCACTGCAAACTAATTCTCAAAGCATGCACCATCATGTACATCTGGCTTTACATGGATACTGAGGATCTGAACCTGTGTCCTTAGACTTTAAAGGCAAGAGTCACAGCTGTTAAGCCACATATCCAGCTCAGTACTGTGTAACAATGCAGACGTGTATCTGTTCTTGAATTTACACACTATCCTTTAATTTCTGCTAGAATACAAAATCTATTTTCTGTTAAGGAAAAGAAATATTCAGATCTATATATAAAATCTTTTCTAAGTGAATATTCCCATTGTATCCTAAGGAAGGACAGCTCAGAAGCACTTTCTGTTGTTGTTAGTGTTTGAGACAAGGTCTTAAGTTGAGGCAAACTGCTCTCAAAGTTGCTCGGTCCTTGAGAATAACTTTACACTTATGATCCTTCTACCTGTACATCTTGATTTCTGCAATTGCAGGGATGGACCAACACACCAAATTTATGTTATGCTGTTGTTAGTACCCAGGGCTTCATGCATGCTATACAAGCTCTGTAACAATGGTGTCACTTCTCTGTCATCAGACTAATTTTTTTTTTTTTTTTTTTTTGGAGAGAGAGAGAGACAGAAAGGGAGAGGAAGACAAAGATGGGCGCACAAGCAGCCTCTCAGCAACTGTGAACGAAATCCAAATTAGTGCGCCCCCTAGTGGTCAAGTGTGGCATTGCGCCCTTGTGTCACTTTGCATCTGGCTAAACGTGGGACCGGGAGATTGGAACTGCTGGAGATTGGAACCAGCGTTCTTAGGCATAGGAGGCAGGTGCCTTAACCGCTAAGCCATCTCTCCAGTCCAAGACTCAAATTTTTATAGAGTTCATTCATGAAAAAAAGATGTTAGCTCAGCCACAGAGAGCGGTGCAATTTTGATTTTATTACAGATATGGTAACAAGTAAAATTATCCTAATAAATGTATTACCAAAACACTAACACAATGAGTAAGAAATGGGACATTAACTTAACAAACCCACTGTCTTTTAGTAGGTGTAGTGTAATACGAAATTGAAAAATGGGGGAAGAATGGTGCGATAGGAAAGGACAATGTCTAAAATCAATAAGTACTTGCCACTTTCTAACAAGGATATTTCATTGATTTTTCAAACTTTATTCTGTTTTCATTTGGAAAGTAACCATTCAGGGTGAATCTGCAGGATGACACTCATATATAGGCAATGTAAAATTGTCATCATCGGAAAATATGACGATCAAACCTATGTCAACACTGCACTGTATGCGACAAAGGCTGTTTCTTAGACATTAGTAATTTATAAACCCCTTTTTTTGCTATTGTAAAATTTAGTTTATGCTATACCAGCATTTAGCTTTTCAATAATCAAAGATGAAACTGTTCAGATTGTGAGTTTGGGGAACTTTGAGTTTAGGGGTTTTTAGTTCAGCACTTCCATACTTTGGATTATGATGCTGAGGGAGGATGACAAGCACAGATTCCAGGCACCTCAGCAAGAGTTGTTTCCAGCTCTGCGATGCCAGGCAGGGTACTGCACTTACTAAGTAATAGGAAGATATATGGGTGAATCCAAATTGAATCCTGTACATGGATATTGTTACTCACTGGCTATTATGCTTGTCTTCCATCTCCCACTATAAAGAGCAAAAAGCTGGCTGCCACATCCTACCACCCAGGGCCCTCAGTTCTAAATTACAGTGTGCATGTTAATGAGTCAGAGTTAGTCCATATTTCTGCCAAGTACCTCCTGTGACACTCCTTATCTCCAAAATCACCTAGATCAGCAACAGTTTTTCTCGTATGCTTTCCTGAGGGATTCCTAATAAATATATAGATTCCCAAAGCTGGCATTATATTTTGTGATTGTTTATCCTTACTAATGCTTTATTAATATGTCTCATTCACTATCCTGTAAAATGTATGTATTTTGAAGGAGTCAAAAGTTTTTTTTTTTTTTCTTTTTCTTTTTGTTTTTTCTACACTTGGATAAAACAAAGCAAATATGAAATTTTAATTTTATTAATGAAACTGTTGCTATAGTAGGAATTTAGAATAGCATGTGAATTATTATCTACATAATAAATCTGTCACAGGATCTACTCTTGGTTATTTTATATAACTGTCTATGAAGTAAGATAAAGTTCACTTTAAGGAGTTTTTAAGCTGATATAAAATATCAAAAAATAAACCTTGATTCACTATCTCTAGATTTACCTTTCATTCTTTGTAATATGATTCCCAACAAAGAGTCAGATAAATTGTTTGTGTGATTCTCAAATTTTTTAAAAATATTTTTTATTTACTTGTTTGTGAGAGAGAAAGAAGGAGAGAGAGAGAAAGAGACAGAGAGAGAGAGAGGGAGAGAATGGGCACTCCAGGGCCTCCAGCCACTGCAAAGGAACTCCAGATGCATGCACCCCCTTGTGCATGTGGCTTACATGGGTCCTGGAGAATCGCACTGGAATCCTTTGGCTTTGCAGGCAAACACCTTAACCACTAAGCCATCTCTCCAGCCTTTTCTTTAAAAAAAAAAAAAAAAAAAAAAAAAACTTTTATTAATTTATGATTCTCTAATCCTTGGGTAAATAAAACTCACACATTTATTTGATATCAGAGATAAAAATCGTAGTGAAATAAAATTATGGTCTTTTATTCAATATTACATATAAAATAGACATAATATTTATTAATAATCTAAGTTATTCATGAATAAAGGTGATCTTTTCATACTTCCTTTATGTTAACATATTTTTTCAGAAACAAAATTGATTTTGGCATTTGTATTCAGAAATATTGGCATAAAGTCATAGAATAGCACTGCCTTAAAAGATGAATCACAAATAGTTTTTCTGGCCTGGTTATTGATTATCCGTCAGATGATAAAGAGCTTGTAAAGGTTAAAAAGTATTTAAAGATTTATTACCAGTATTGATCTAATTTTTTTCAGTGTTTAAAGCAAATATAAATCTGATTCACGCAAATATACTGGAAACATTGCTGTTCAAATACCAGATTTAACAATTTTATGAATGTTGTCACTGTGTATTAAAAGTGTGTGTTTTTACAGTTGTTACATATGTAGATTAATCTATATTTCATTACTAAGATTTATCAAATTTTAAAATGTATTATTAATTTACATAAAATTAAATACTTCACTGAAGCCCATGGAATTTTTTTTCTGTAATGTTGTTTTTTTGTAATTAAACACAAACCCCTTAACTCCTGGTATAGATGAAAAATTACTATATCTATGTGAGTTTTTCTTCAACTTTCATTGACTATAATATCATATTACATTTTATACATGTATGCATTGTACATACCTGCTTTATGCATGTGCGTATAATATTTTTCATGCATAGCACATGATTACATGTCATATAGAGTTTTATATTTTGTTTTGCTTGTCTGAGGGTATATCTGTAGCCCAGGCTGACCTGGAACTCACTTTGTAGCTGTGGGCTGGGCTCTAACTCATAGTGATCCTCTTACCTCTGCTTGCTGACTGCTTGGAATAGAGGAATGTACCACCATGCCTGGCTAGATTTTTTGTTTGTTTGTTTGTTTGTTTGTTTTTTTGGTTTTTCGAGGTAGGTTCTATCTCTAGTTCAGGCCGACCTGGAACTCACTATGTACACTATGTAGTCACAGGGTGGCCTCAAACTCACGGTGATCGTCCTACCTCTGCCTCCCAAGTGCTGGGATTAAAGGCGTGTGCCAACACACCCAGCTCCTGGCTAGATTTTTAAAACAAGCTTTAGGATATAACTTTCTTAATTTATTGAATTGCTTTTTTTTTTCCTTGTTTTGATATTTTAGAAAACAATCATTATTTGATGCATGCATGGTAAACCAAGGGACTATTAAAATTCTCAGCATTTGGAATTTTTTTTCTTCTGCAATTCTTATATTGATATTTGAAAAAACATTCCAGAATTGAAATAACACCATGATGTAGTTTTCCTCATAATTGTAGATTTCAAAACTCTAAATAAAATTATTGACAACTTAATTTGGAAAGTATTCTAAAAACGTTACACTGTAATTGAGCAATGTATTCTAAGAATGCAAGGATGACTTAATCTAGAATTTCAAAATCAATTCATTGCATTAGGCCAAATGAAAGAATCTCACAGATATTATCCCACTAGGGGTCAAAACACTATTGGTAGTGTTCAGCATCTAATCCTGGTTTTCTCAGCCTTTTAGTAAATTTGGAGTAAATATCAATCTTCTTTAAGATGAGAAATACCATTTTGCTCACTTTCAACCAACTATCTTTAATATTAATACAATAAATATACACATTTATATTAAGAAAATACATGGCTTTGATGTGATTTATTTTCAATAGCAATTATTCTCATCTTTTGGCTTTGATGCATTTCCCATATTTATAAAATTCCGATTAGAGATATATTGTTGAAATCTAATTTTGTTTTGTAAATTGAGGTAGAATTCTTCTTTTTTGTCTAGAGGAAGATACAGCATCTATTGTAAACAGATAACAGGATTTGTTACCATGGAAAAACTCAGTGGAACCCTATACTTAAAAATTGCGCCTTTATCTCATATATATATATATATATATATATATATATATATATATATATATATATATATATATTAAGGAGGCAAGAACAACACGCAGAAAACGTCCTTCATTCATTTCCATAGTTCATTTTCATCACACAGAAAACATTTATTCTAAATTCACTATGTAAGGAAAATCATTGGCTATGTATATTTTCCTCATATTACTCAACTAGGATCTTACAATCCAAATATATATATATTCCTTTCCTGTTAGTCATATATTATTTGTTCTTTTCATTTTGATGTGAATGTTAGCTACCATTTAAGACACATGAAAAATAGTTTTTGAAATACACATATAGATGAAAAGTTTTCAGTTCTTAGATTATAGCATGCAATTATACAAATTATGATTCTCATAAACTTTTCTGGAATTTATCAAATTTTAAGAAATTCTTCTATTATCCATAGTTACAATTTAGGCTCTCTTGCTCTCACAACTCATAACCCATAACCCCATGTGGAATGCCAGTAACCCCACTGAGGTGGCCCTCAGTGGAACTGAGAGAGGGAGGAGGGGAATTGGTACCAACACATGATTTATCCATTCAAAGTTTCTACTTAATAAAAAAAGAAGAAGAAATGAAATTAACAAGTGCAGAATGACAATTTAAGCCAAGGAATGTAATGGATATAACAGTAAAGTTTAGTAAATTGTATGTATTAAGTATGAACATATATAGAATGTTAACTTTAATTTTTGCTAAAGCAATAAATCAATAAGATCTGTTGTTTCCATCACATCTCTACCTTTGTCTTGCCCACTTTTACCCTTTGTTGTTCAGCTTAATAACATTTCTCAATCCTGCTCCTTAGCCTCATGTCAGAGTCACTTCAGAGCCTTTTTGCATTAGCACTGATAACAGAAGTCTCTTCAGAGAATACTGTGGAACTCTGAGTTATTTTCTGGAGTCAGGTTAACCCGATGTATTTATTGTCTACTGCACGAACTGAGAAAGGCTGAAAATATCGGAAGCTTTATTAATTTTCCTTTCAACGGTAAAATACCAGTAGTATCTGTCCTTTTCACAAAACATGTAAAATGGAAAATAGAGGGCATAAATAAGTAAGGTTAAATGCATAATCACTTTGTAAGCATATGTATATATCAATGCAACACATGCCAATGTACATAAACCACAAAATACTAATACTTTTAAAGGCTTTGGGGATAATTATGATCATAGATAAAAATAATATTTCTTATTCACTGAAGAATATTATTCAACATTTCTGTAATTTTAGAGAAATCAATACTATTTATTGTAGTTTGGAATATGTTGGAAGTAATACATAAAATTTTGTGGAAAAGACTCAGCTGCAAAAAAAAAATGAAGAGTAAGCTATGTATCTATGCGTGATAGCTTCAATTTGGTGACATTTTTCCTTAACCTTGAAAGAGTTGTTATAAATTTTCTGAAATCATGGGCTGGAGAGATGGCTTAATCATTATAGTGCTTGCCTGCTGCGAAGCCTAATAACCCAGGTTCAATTTCTCAGAACCCATGTAAGCTACATGCACATCATGGCACATGTATCTAGAGTTCATTCACAGTGGCTGGAAGCTCCTTCCCTGCCCCATTCTCTCTCTCTCTCATAAATTAATAAAAAATGAAAATTTCTGAAATCACTAACTTTATACATGAGTTAGGATTTTCACATGTTTATCAATATTCTAAATATCAATAGTTCCCATATCCTAGGGATAATTGATCTATTTTGTTTAAATATAGCTTACAGAGCTAGTCACATTTTTAATATTGACCATTATATAATAGCATGTTTGGCATTCATCATTTACCATCTTACTTTAGAGCTATTTTACCAATAGAAAATACATGTTACTTGATATTAAGTCCAAAGAAAAATTAAATGATTCATGTATACATGCTCATACTATTAACAGTTAAAAGATTTTAACATGAAATTAGACTGAGAGTCCCCGTATTTATCCTATATTCATCATTAATTGGAAATACTAGATTACTGCTTGAAAAGGAAATCAATAAGTCAACTAAACTACCAAAGCACCAAACAAATATGAACAAATAAATTGAGTCAATGGAGTGAAGCCTTTCTGCTAAAATATATATTAAATTAATGACTAGAGGTATCGAACTACTTTAATTCTAAATAATGTATAAGGTTATGGCAATTAAAAATATATGATGTTGGCTGCATAGATGGCTTAGCAGTTAAAGCATTTGCCTGCAAAACTCGTGGATCCCAGTTAGATAGATGCTCTAGGACCCACGTAAGCCAGATGTACAATGGGGCACATGTATCTGGAGTTCGTTTGCAGTGGTTGGAGGCCCTGGCACACCCATTCTCTCTCTCTCTCTTTCTTTCTCTCTTTCTCTCTGCCTGCCTCTTTTGATATCTTAAATAAATAAATAAATAAATAAAATATATTTAAAATATATGATACTGACATAAAAATAAATATGTATGCACTTATAGGCAATTGAATTTTGACAGAGGACAATGGAATATTGGGCAAATAATGATTTCTTTGGTCAATGTATCTTGAAGTGTGGATATGAACATGGAATAGAATAAATTTAGACACTTGGTAGACTTAAGCATAACACCTTAAGTTATAAAATTGCTAGATGAATAAATAGAATATGCCCAGGATATTGGTCATAATTTTAAAAATTTCCATCCATAAAATAATGACATACCTCATAGATTTTTTTTTATTATCCATTAATTGAATATGCATGCTGTACAAAGCTGGCGGTTCTTCAAAATATCAGTAAGGACTGGAGTGATGACTCGGCAGTTAAATGTCATTCCTGTGTATGCATGAGGGCCTGAGTGGGCCTACAACTCCCTAAGTTTGCATACATAGAACCCACATAAACAGCTGACTATGGCCCCATTCACAGTTGGAATTCAATTGTGCAATGGGAAATAAGAGTCCAGGGAGCCTTCCTGGCTGAGGAAATCAGCAAGTTCCAGTATTGCTAAGAGATTCTGGCTCAAACAAGAATGAACAGAAGGAAGATTGAATTGTACAACTGACATTCTGCACCACCAGCTAGCACAAGCAAGTGCCCACCCTGCCCCTTACAGGTGAACACATGGTTCCTGAAAGGGTAACTGTATGTGCATATACCACATATGCAAAACACAAAAATACCAACAAATAAATGTGGACTTCTGAAGGTCATTACTATTGATATACATTCAAGGCAATTGCTAATTTTATTTTGAATATTGTGCTAAAACTAGATCTTACCTCAAAATGTGCACTATCAACACATAAGAGTAGAATGTAAGAAATATAAACAAAGACTTCCTTATTTTATGCTAACATTTAAATGAGGTCTTTTAGATATATCCATTGATATACAGATAACAGATTATACAGGCCATGTATCCAATGAAAGCAGAGTAGATATAAATACGACCTAGGACTAAGGCTCCATTAGTTCCTGGATAAAATTAAGTAGGCAGTGTGTGTAGTTCATTACATTATCTCCTGAAGAGCACAGATAATTATGAAGTCATTAATTTTCTTCTTTTATGAATATCTATGTATGTAATTGTATATATATAGTCATATATATAGTTATATCTATTTATATATATAGTTGTAATTATATTAAGTAGGCCATTCTTGTTGGTTTAATTTGAGTGTGTGTGTGTGTGTGTGTGTGTGTGTGTTACTGTGTACCCAGATTGGCATTGAATTCTCATCCTTCTTGCCTCAGACAGAAGTGATCCTTCCTTCTTTCACATCTACACTTATCCACTAAATGTTAATGGCCTTCAAAAAGCGTTGTCTTATTAAACATTTAAATATTATAATCATGCATAGATGAGGCTTGTTTTGTTCTTCCACATAACCAATATTTGAAATGTACTAAGAGAAAAATATCTTGAAAATCATTAAACTCAAAGGCAAAGTGTACACAGTAAATATTTCATATTTTATATATAAGTATATACTTTTCAGAAAAATGGTATATTGCTAAAGAACCATCATAATATGTTAATAAAAAGAACGAACAAAAATCCACTCTTCTCATTAGAAATAAAAATATGTAGAAAACAAATATTAGAATTTTAAGGTTAAGTATATAATATTACTCTATATAAAATCACTGCTTTTTAAAGTCCTAATAGTTCCTCTATCTCTGACATTTTCTGTAGTCTTTGAAAGGTCAGATAAATGTCAATTCCTGTTTCAGAACTAAGTTCAAGTAACTAGTGGAATCAAAAGATTTCATAGTTTCCACTTACCATAGTCGCATCCGTAGCTTCCTCTAAGCACTTATAGTTCCTTTAGCACAACACACGTCTTCACCTGTCCTAAGTTGTGAAGCCATTTCCCCACTGACACCCCTTCAGTTTGAGGAACTGACCATTCTGAAATATACCTATGTTGTCTCTGTACCTCACCTGTTTTTCCAAGGCCAGACCTTAGATCACTTCCATTGTCACTTCTCTTTCAGCTTCTCTCTAAGAGTAGAATTTGTGAAAATATATCCATTCTTTTACCACAAAGTATATAATCTAACACATGAGCCTTGGACAAATGGACTAAATATGTAATATCCAACAATTGTTTTATGTCTTGTCAACTCTAATTTGCATTTTCTAGTATACTAGTTCCATGTCTTTCCAATTGAGCTTGCTAAACCTTGAGGTTCAGGTTGTTCTTCCACTCCTCTCGGGCAGACGCATTTTCTCCTTACTTTCCTGAAAAGTTCATGACCACTCAAAGTACTGCCAATTAGACTGACTTATATCCCTTCCATGAGGTCCTTTTGGTTATATTCCTTCTATTACCTTTTCTATTGCTGTAGCTGAGTATTGAAATGTGGAAACAAACAAAAAATGAAAGAAAGGAAGAAAAAGAAAACAAGCCCGGCATGGTGATGCATGCCTTTAATCCTAGTACTTGGGAGGCAGAGGTGGGAGGATCACTATGAGTTCTAGGCCACGCTGAGACTACATAGTGAATTCCAGGTCAGCCTGGGCTAGAGTGAGATCTCACCTCAAAAAAAAAAAAAAAAAAAAAAAAAAGATACTCTATTGTTGATATTTTCACCTATATCCCTTTATCCTTATGGAGTCTAAGAAATGAGTAGGGGGGTGGGAAGAAGATGATATAAGAGGAAGAAGTGCAAGGAGGCAGGTGGAAGGAAGAAGGATGGAAAGAATTAACCTATTTATTTACTTACTTATTTTTTACCAGAATTCAGGTAGAGCAAGAGATAAAACCGCTGTTCACACCCAGTTACAAGTATATATACCTATCACTAATGCATACCAGAAAAAAACCTTCCACGAGCATTTTGTTATGTCACAAGTGATCTAAATATATATCCATTATTTCTATGTTGTCATGAATTTCAATTACTTTGCAAAACTGGCCACGTCTTCCACCAAGAGTTTTATCTTACTGCATAATGATAAAAGATTTAAGTTCATCAAATCTTTGAAAGCTAACATTACTTTATTATCACTGTTTTAGCCGCACACTTGTTAAGTGCATATTCTTCACAATTGCTGTAAAACTTCGTTTAAACTCATAGTAATTTTCTGTCCCCTCAACATGTTGTATAAAATGATGATATTGTGGTAATTATACATTAAGATTTTTTCTCAATGTTTTCTCAGTCACTCCGCAATACTAAATGGCACTGTTTATTCCACCCACCCACCAGTTTCCTTAGCTTTACTGATAATATGTTCTGTGGTTTTCCTTGTGCAGGTTCTTCTCATCCATCCTCACTCTTCCTTTCTAATCGTCCTAAATGCAATTACAATTATCTTTTTGAAAGATTTATTGATTGACTTAACACAGAGAGATCGAGGTAGGAAGAGAGAGAGAGAGAAGTCATATAGAAAGAGAGATTGGGCACATCAGGGCCTCCAGACACTGTAAACAAACTCCAGACATATGTGCCACCTTGGGCATCTGGCTTATGTGGGTACTGGGGAGTCGAACTTGCATCCTTTGCCTTTGTGAGCAAGTGCCTTAACTACTAAGCCATCTCTCCAGGCCCTCTAAATGTAATTATATATAAAATTATATATAAAATATCCATCTGCCCTTACTCTGACAACTATCTCAAAAGAATATCAACATCTGATTTGCTACAGAAAAAAGAACAGAGTTATCTCTGTTACCTATGAGTTCGGTAGTATCAACTTGGGTCTAATAAGTCAAACAACATGGTGTTATAACTCTGACTTTCTAACATACACTTTTAGGGATTCATATGCATCTGAACATTGAGAACTACCATTGGGAAACTGGTAGTGACTTCATATAATCCCAGTCTTCAGAGGCAGAGACTAAGGTCTAGGGACTTACTGGCTAACTAGTCTCAACCAATCAGTTAGTTCTAGCTTGATTAAGAAACCCTGAACCCTCCCCCAACAAGATAGAATGATTGAGGAATTCCCCCTCAATGTCAATCCATGACCAAAGCATGTGCACGTATACGGACACCCACACCCACATGCATGCACGCATGTGTACCCACACACATGTGCCCCACAATCATAAATATACACCTGCATACACAATACACACATTCACACAAAACACAACTAGAGAAATGCCACTGCATGTACTCGTCCCCTTGTGATTATGACTACAAGACTTTCTATATGATTCTTTGAAGACTATCTTTAATATTCTACTCAACCATTCTATCTCACCCATCATTCCACGTGCCTGCTAGGTATTGTCACGTCTAATTCCTACAACAAATCTCATAATGTTAATTATACATGTAAATAAGCATCATACAATGTTTAAATGTTTTGGTTCTTGTCCGTGAATAACAATTGTCACCTTTTATTGGTTAAGCATTAGGATGGTGTGGTTAATGGGTTGGAATCTTACCACAAACAAGTTCAGTTTTCCATATGTTCAACATTTATTTCCATTTGATTTAGCATAACTCCCTTAGTTTAAATCTTCAAAACACATACGTACTAAAATTCTCTAGAAAGTATAATAAATTCCAAGAAATAATAATGAGTCCCAGGATTCTTTGATTACTAGCATTTACATTGTTCTGTATATGAATACACATTAATATTTCTATAGATTTGTATGATTGGACACTTTTGTAATTCATGAAATAGAAATATTGCAAAGATGATGACTTATTCCAATAAACTCCTTCAGCAATTAAATAGAAATATCTTTGCATGATGTGCTCATACTGCTTAATAAAGTACCCATGTAACACATTACATATTGAAATGTCACTTGTATTGACAAAATATT
>PVKW010029538.1:7298-26659 GCA_004027895.1 Orientallactaga bullata
CGTTAAATTTTTTGAACTAATTAAAAGTTAGTTCCAGGGCTGGAGAAATGGCTTGGCAGTTAAGGTGTTTGCCTGCGAAGCCAAAGGATCCTGGTTCAATTCTCCAGGACCCACTTAAGCCAGATGCACAAGGGGTACATGCACCTGGAGTTCGTTTGCAGTAGCTAGAGGCCCTGGCATGCCCATTCTCTCTGTCTGCCTCTCTTCTCTCTCTGCTTGCAAATAAATACAAATTTAAAAAGTTAGTTCCTCCAATGGTATAAGCAATAGTTATATCTCCAAAGATTATCTATGAGATTTAGAACCAAATTTTAGGGGCTGGAGAGATGGCTTAGAGATTAAGGCATTTGCCTGAAAAGCCAAAGGACCCAGGCTATATTCCCCAGGACCCATGTTAGCCAGATGTACAAGGGGGAGTATGTGTCTGGAGTTTGTCTGCAGTGCTGGAGGCCCTGGCACAGGCATCCCCATTTTCTATCTCTCTCTCTTAAACAACAACAACAACAACAACAAAATCAACCAAGTTTTAAAATCATATTTATGACAGTAATCTTCATTGTCAACTAGACTAAATTTAGAATCACCTAGGAAGTGGTGAGGTATACCTCCTGGTATGTCTGAGAATTTCTGGATTGGATTAACTGAGAGGAAAGACCTACCCTGAATGTAGAATAAATGCCATGGGCTGAGGGCCCAGGTGGAATAAGAGAAAGCTAGCAGAGCGCCAGCATTCCCTTCTCTGCTTCCTGGCCCACCATGGCATGTACTGCTTTCTTCCACCACTCCATACTCCACATTATGATAGATTGAACTCACTGAAACTGAGAGATAAGATAAATATTTCCTCCCAAGCTGGGCGCACAAAGGTAGGAGGATCGTTGTGAGTTCAAAGCCAGCTGGGACTACAGAGTAAATTCTAGGTCAGCCTGGGATAATGTGAGACCCTACCTTGAAAAAACCAAAACAGAGCTGGAGAGATGGCTTAGCGGTTAAGCGCTTGCCTCTGAAGCCAAAGGACCCAGGTTCAATTCCCCAGCACCCTCAGAAGCCAGATGCACAAGGTGGCGCAAGTTTCTGGAGTTTGCAGCAGCTGGAGGTCCTGGCATGCTCATTCTACCTGCCTCTTTTTCTCTCTCTCCAATAAATAAATAAAATATTAAAAAATAAAATTTTCCCCCATTAAGTTTGTCATGTCAGCTATTTTGGTCTCGGCAATGAAAGCTGGTAATGCAGAAGTGGGCTCATTGCTATAATTAAATCTGACATGGTCTTGCTTTGGTCTAGTTCTTCCTTGCTATTCTCCTAGTTCTATCTTCTTCTTCTTCTTTTTCTTTGAACTAGGGTCTCATTCTAGTCCTGACACTGGTGGTGGTGGGGAGTTTACAGCTGGGCATGGTGGCACACACCTGCAATCCCAGTACTCAGAGGCAGAAGGATCACCACAAATTTGAGGACAGCCTGGTCTACATACTGAGTTTTAGGCCAGTCACAGCTATATAGTGGATAATACAATGTAAAGCACCTGTGTACCATGATTCATGCATCTATGGCAAGTTCTCAATATTATTTTTAACAAAAATACTAAAAAAACTAGTATCTATGTATAACCTTCCAAAGCTTTACCTGTTTCTCTTCATAAATGTCAAATAAAATGGAAAAGAATTTCATAAGGTAATATAGCTTTATAGATTAACATGAGACACCATGCATTCTTCAGTATGAGCCAAAAAAGAAAAAGAAAGAGAGAGGATGAGAGATAAAAAAGGTGACATAGGGTGAGAGCTACCAATTACATCAGACCAGAAGGCTTACGCCACTGAGCTTTCTTGCATAAATACCAAAGAAGGGCCATGAGCACTTTAACACGTTATATTGTGCATAGTAGTGTGCACAATCTTTCATCCACATATAACCAAGCTCAGTTCTTCTTGTGTGGTCTTAGGTACCAATTATAGATAATGATAAAATGTCAACAGGGTGGCCGGAAAAAAATGGTTCAGTGATTAAGGCGCTTGCCTGAAAAGCCTACTGCGGACTTGTGTTAGATGCCCCAGTACCCACATAAAGCCAGATGCTCAGTGGTGCATGCATTTAGAGTTTGTCTGCAGTGGCCGGAGGCCCTGGTGTACCTATTCTCTCTTTGTCTCTCTTCTATCTTTCTGCTTGCAAATAAATAAATATATTTAAAAAATATATGAACAATATTACCAGAAGTCCTGGGAATGGACACTTACAATTATATTAAATAGCTATTGGAATGATTTAAAAGCCAGCAAATCTCTAAAACTGGGGAAATGCTCCTTAATTGACTGACAAAAAAAAATCTTGAACTTAAATTTGGGTAATATGTTGAGGCAGTGAGTCCTTGGTAAGGGCAGAGAAGTCCCGGGACTTGTTGCTGGTGGAAAACTTCCCTCAAGAAAGGAAACCCTCCAGGCCTGATGGCACACACCTTTAATCCCAGCACTCGCAAGGTAGAGATAGGAGGATCACTGTGAGTTCGAAGCCAGCCTGATATTACATAGTGAATTCCAGGTCAGCCTGAGCTAGTGAGACCCTACCTGGAAAAACCAAAACCAAACCAAAACAAAACAAAAAAACCCTATGCAAACAATGAAGCCGCCAGCTGTTCAGGCAGGTAAGAAGCAGGCATGCCTGAGTAAGCCTAAAGGTGATCTGAGTATCACTTGAAGATGACACTTGCTTGAACCAACACATGCATGATACCTAAGTGGGCAAAAAGTGACATCTGAGCCAGCAAGTGCTGTTGTTTCAAGTCAGTAAATGTTTATGAGGGTAACTGTGTCAGTTAAATATAAATCTATAATTTATATTAGCGTTCCTGATCTCAGCTGTCCTCCTGCTTATATAACACTTTACGTGTTATATAAGCATATATAAGCATATATCATTGATAAGAATATCAATGATGATAACAAAACAATAAGTTGACAAGCAAAACACTCCTTTGTACATTTCTTAGGAACAATACTTAAGGATAAGACAGTGCCATAAACTTTTCCAAGGTAGAGAGGTGTACTGCCCATTAACTATGGTTGTGGGGCTGGTGATGTTGCTCAGTGGTAAAGGGTTTGCCCTCTGTGCAAAGCCCTGGGTTTGATCCCCAGCACCCCTAGGGGACAGCAAAACAGTTGTGGGCAGAAGTCAAGGAAAAGAGATGACCTCATAGTTTGCTCTTTTCACGTTAATCAGTCTACACTCCAGGGACAAAAGAATCATGAGAACCGGTGTCCTGGCAACATGAGAAAATGGCTAGAGAAAGTAGGAACAAGAAAACCACCACAGGGCTAGAGGGATGGCTTAGCGGTTAAAGTGTTTGCCTGCAAAGCCAAAGGACCCAGGTTCAATTCCCCAGGACCCACGTTAGCCAGATGTACAAAGGGGCACATGTATCTGGACTTCGTTTGCAGTGGCTGGAGGTCCTGGCATGCCCATTCTCTCTCTCTCCCTCTTTCTATGTCAAATAAATAAGTCAATAAAATAAATAAATAAATAAAACAAAATATTTAAAAAAAAAGACAAGACAGGAAAGAAAGAAAACCACCACAAACAGTTGTATAAGATATTCCCTTGACTCTATAGTGGAAGGTTGACATAGCCTCAGGGGAACCCTAACATACATCCCATACATTTTGTTCTGTGCCTGCCTTTAATCACTATAAAGGGGCACTCAGGTGACCCTCTAAAATAACTGCCTTCATATGTTACCTCAGGTTTTAGATCCTGAGACACAGGAATTTGATAATTATACAAATATGCAATCTAACCCTCATAGGTAAGTGCAACTTACCTATTTGTTGTGGGGGAAAATTAATTTAGGGCTGAAGAGATGGCTTAGCAGTTAAAGCGCTTGGTTATGAAGTCTGAGGATCCATGTTTGACTCTCCAGATCCCATGTAAGCCATGGAAGCATGCAAGGTTACACAAGTGCACAAGGTGGTGCACACATCTGAAGTCCAACTGCAGTGGCTGGAGGCTCTAATGCGCCAATTTTCTTTCTTACTTTCTCTCTCTCTCTCATATGTATATATATTTAGAAGATGACAAATACTAATGGTGAGTTACCTTGCCATTTCATACATCTAAATAGTAACTTAAAATATATATTTTTGTTTGTTTGTTTTGTTTTTATGAGGCAGGGGCTCACTCTAGCCCAGGGAGGCCTTAAATTCAGTGATCCTCCTACTTCTGTCTCCCAAGTGCTGGGATTAAAGGCATGTGCCACCATGCTTGGCTTTTAAAAAATATTTTATTGGGCTGGAGAGATGGCTTAGCAGTTAAGGTGCTTGCCCGAGAAGCCCAAAAACTCCTGTTCAAACCCTCCCAATACAGCCAGATGCAACAGTGAAGCATGCAATGCCACATATGCCCACAAGGGGTCATGTCTGGAGTTCATTCACAGTGGCTGAAAGGCCCTGGTGCACCCATTCTTTCACTCTTTCTTTCTGCCTCTTTCTTGGTCTCTCTTTTTAAAATGCTTTATTTTATTTATCTGCAAGGAGAAAGAGAGAGAGAGAGAGAGAGAGAATGAGAATATGGGTGTGCCAGGGCCTCCAGAAATTGCAAACAAACTCCAGATGCATACACCACTTTGTGCATCTGGCTTTATGTTGATACTGGGGAATCAAACCCAGGTCAATTTTTAAAAAAATATATTTTATTTATTTATTTATCTGAGAAAGAGAAAGAGACAGAAATAGAGAGGGAGAGAATGGGCATGCTAGGGCCTTCAGCCACTGCAAACGAACTCCAGATGCACATGCCCCCTTGTGCATCTGGCTTACGTGGGTCCTGGAGAATCGAACCAGGATCTTTTGGCTTTGCAGGCAAATGTCTTAACTGCTAAGCCATCTCTCCAACCCAATAAAATATATTTTTTAAAAAAGCAGAGGCCGGGTGTGGTGGTGCACACCTTTAATCCTAGTACTCGGGAGGCAGAGGTAGGAGGATCGCCATGAGTTCGAGGCCATCCTGAGACTACCTAGTGAATTCCAGGTCAGCCTGGGCTAGAGTGAGACCCTACCTCAAAAAAAAAAAAAAAAAGCATAATGGTGAACAAAAGAAGCAAGTCATAAAAAATGCATACAGTGGCTGGGCATAGTGATGTACACCTTTAATACTAGCACTTGGGAGGCAGAGGCAGGAGGATCACTGTGAGTTTGAGGCCAGTCTGGGACTACAGATTGAGTTCCAGATCAGCCTGGGCTAGAGTAAAACCCTACCTTGGAAAAAAAAAAAAAAGTTCAAGGTCATTCTTGGCTACATTATGAGTTCAATGCTGGCCCAAGTTACAGGAAACCCTGTCTCAAAAACAAACAGCAATAACAACAAAAAAGGTTAAACCACTTTAACCAACAAAAGGTACATGAATGATCTAATGTAAAGCCAGGGTTGCTGGGAGTATAACGCAGTTTAGAGTGCTTGCTTAGCATGCATGAATCCCTGGGTATAATCCCCAGTACCACTCCCTGTTCCCACAAAAAAAAATCCAGGGTTAATGATCATTAAAGGAAGATCCACCAGAAATATACTAGGACAAAAATTAATGAATGCCCTAAATAAGAAAATAATCCAGCCGGATATGGTGGCACACGCCTGAAAGAGTAAAACCCTACCTTGAAAAAACAAAAAAATAAAAAAATGAGCATGTATTACTTTTGCTATAATAAAAGGATAACTTTTGATAAAAGAAGCAGAATCCAAAATTCCTTTGGAAGGATATACAAAAACTAATAAGATTAATTGCCTCAGGAAAAGGGAATGAAAAAGGCTCTTTCATTGCACTTTCTGAATTTTTAGACCACATGAAAATATTAAATTTTTATTTAAAATAAGAACACTTATCCCTAGTAGCTTTCTCTAAAGCCCACAAGAAAAATAAAATAGCAGCCTTTGAAACTGGCTCAAGAGCATCTTACCATGCATTAGTTTGTCCCTCATGTCCTAACTCCCATTCTATGGCACTGTGGAGAAATAAGCTAGCCACAAGGGCTGGAGAGATGGCTTAGCAGTTAAGCGCTTGCCTGTGAAACCTAAGGACCCTGGTTTGAGGCTCGATTTCCCAGTATCCACGTAAGCCAAATGCACAAGGTGGCACATGCATCTGGAGTTCATTTGTAGTGGATGGAGGTCCTGGTGTGCCCATTCACTCTCTCTGCCTCTTTCTCCCTCTGTCTGTTGCTAATAAATAAATAAAAATAAACAAAAGAGGTCTCATATTTCACACAAGAGATGCAGTGCCTTTGCAATCTGAGTCTATCATTCTTGCTGATTAGCAAAATGAATTTTTTTCCTGGACTTGGCTGCTAGAGGGGTACAGTCAAGAAGGAAGAATTAATTACCTCTAAGAGGAGCTCCACACTATCCACCTGGAGCTCTCGGAGTCCCACTATCCGTACCACATGCTTGCTATCCTCTCTTGCGAAGAGCCTGCAGATGCAAAAAAGTGGTAGGTATGAAGGTGCTGTTGTAATGACTGTGCTCTTGCCTCCCCAGAAGACATTCCACACTCTCCATTACATAATGGTTTTCCATCTGGATGAGATGGCTATGCATCCTATCCCTAATACCACCCTCCTGATGTCAGCCTCAGACTTCAGTGGTGGACCTTGCTTGTTGTGAACAAATCCCCATTAAAAGAATGAGCATACTGAACTGGAGAGATTGCTCAGTGGTTAAGGCACTTGCCTGCAAAGCCCAAGGACCCAAGTTTGATTCCCTAGTACCCACATAAAAGTCAGATGCACAAAGTGGCACATGCATCTGGAGTCCCTTTGCAGTCCTAGAGGCCTTGGAATGCCCATTCCCTATGCCTTCTTTTATCTCTCTCTGCTTACAAATAAATAAATAAAATTATTTTATATTTTTAAAAAAATATTTTATTTATTTGAGAGAGAGGGAGAGGAAGAGGCAGACAGAAAGAGAGAATGGGCACATCAGGGCCTCCAACCACTGCAAACGAACTCCAAATGCATGTGCCCCCATGTGCATCTGGCTTAAGTGGGTCCTGGGGAATCAAACCAGGGTCCTTAGGTTTCATAGGCAAATGCCTTAACTGCTAAGCCATTTCCCCAGTCCTAAATAAAATTATTTTTTAAAAAAGAATAAGCATATATAACCCAGACCTATTTCAGTCAGTGAATGGCATATGACTGGCTGTAGTGATTGGTTCAGGGGTGGATATAGGATCTTTGCTGTCTGATCAAACTAAAGTCCTGGTCTTGCCGGGCGTGGTGGTGCACGCCTTTAATCCCAGCACTCGGGAGGCAGAGGTAGGAGGATCGCCATGAGTTTGAGGCCACCCTGAAACTACAGAGTGAATTCCAGGTCAGCCTGAGCTAGAGTGAGACCCTACCTCGATAAACCAAAAAAAAAAAAAAAAAAAAAAAAAAAAAGAAAGAAAGTCCTGGTCTTTGATTGTTGAGACATTTTCTATCTCAAAGAGAAAGCATGTGGCCTTGAGAGCAGTGGCAGTCATTTTGTATCTACAAAAGAGAATTAGCTTGAGGACCAAGCTAACACTACCAAAGTAGAAGTAGAGTGGAGAGATGCAAAGAAACTGTGTCCTTATCCTGGAGATGATGGAGTTAAATAACCCTTAAGTTTACCAGGCTCTCAAGTTACATGAACCAAAGATCTCCTTTAAGGCTGAAGACAGTGTAAGTGGCTTTTATTTATTTATTTATTTTGTAAAAAGAGTCCCAAATAAACAAACAAACAAACAAACATACATAACTTTTTTGAGACAGTCTCATTATGTAATCCAAGCTTGCCTCCAACAAGGGCTGGGATTACAGGCATGCACCACCACGCCTAGCTCTGATACATCCTCTGAGGGAGCAAGGAAGAACTGGTGCTGCATCTGAATGCCTCAGACCTACAAATAAGGTAACAATGGTTATAGACTATCATCCATATTAAATCAGACATACTTGCCCAGCGTGGTGGCACATGCCTTTAATCCCAGCACTTGAGAGGCAGAGGTAGGAGCATCACCATGAGTTCGAGGCCAGCCTGAGACTACATAGTGAATTCCAGATCAGCCTGGGCTAGAGCAAGAACCTACTGAGAAAAACTTTAAAAATCAGGCACACCAATGGCATGTGCTGAATCTATCACATATTCTAAAATTATTTTTGTCCCTTGGTAAGGATAAAAATTAAATTTTACTATGGACAGCGAGAGAGAGAGAAATTACTTTCTCAAGAAATATTTGTTTAGCAGGGCATAGTGGTGCATATCTTGAATCCCAGCACTTGAGTGGCAGAAGTAGGAGGATCTCTGTGAGTTCAGGGCCAGCCTAGGACTACAAAGTAAGCTTCATGTCAACCTGGGCTAGAGTAACACCCTACTTTGAAAAAGTAAAAAAAATTAAAATAAAAAAAATTGTTGCCGGGCATGGTGGCGCATGTCTTTAATCCCAGCACTTGTGAGGCACAGGTAAGTGGATTACCGTGAGTTCGAGGCCACCCTGAGTGAACATAGTGAATTCCAGGTCAGCCTGGGCTAGAGTGAGACCCTACCTTGAAAAACCAAAAAATAAAAAATTAAAAAAAATTGTTCTCAGTCTAAGCTTCATCTCAAGTTTCTAAATTTTGTATTTTTTTAAAAGATTTTTTATGAGAGAGAGAGAATGGGATAGTGTGTCTGTGTGTGTGTGTGAGAGAGAAAGAGAGAGAGAGAGAGAGAGAATTGACATGTAAGAACCAAAGCCGGGTGTGGTGGCACACGCCTTTAATCCCAGCACATGGGAGGCAGAGGTAGGAGGATAGCCATGAGTTCAAGGCCACCCTGAGACTACATAATGAATTCCAGGTCAGCCTGAGGCAGAGGGAGACCCTACCTCAAAAAACCAAAAAATTTAAAAAAAAATTAATTAAAAACAGTTTTTGTTTTTTTTTTAATGTACCAGGGATGGCTCAGCAGTTAAAGGCACTTGCTTGCAATGGCTGATGGACCAGGTTCAATTCCCCAGTAATCAGGTAGAGCCAGATGCACTAAGTGGCACGTGTGTCTGGAGTTTGTTTGCAGTGTAGAAAGCCCTGGCACACCCATACTCATTCTGTCTCTTTCTGTCTCTCTTAAATAAATAAATAAATAAATAAATAAATAAATAAATATTTAATTTTGGTTTTTCAAGGTACAGTTTCACTCTAGCTCAGGCTGACCTGGAATTCACTATGTAGTCTCAGGGTGGCCTTGAACTCACAGCAATCCTCTTAACTCTGCCTCCCAACTGCTGGGATTAAAGGTGTGCACCACCATGCCCGGCTAATAAATTTTTTTTTTCAAGATAAGGTCTTACTCTAGCTCAGGCTGACCTGGAATTCGCTATGTAGTCTCAGGGTGGCCTCAAACTCACGGCGATCCTCCTACCTCTGCCTCCCAAGTGCTGGACTGGCTAATAAATTAAAAAATAATAATAATCTATTTATTTTTAAATTTTTATCTTTTTATTTTTTATTTTTATTTTTTGGTTTTTCGAGGTAAGATCTTGCTCTAGCCCAGGCTAACCTGGAATTCACTATGTAGTCTCAGGGTGGCCATGAGCTCATGGCGATCCTCCTACCTCTGCTTCCCGAGTGCTGGGATTAAAGGCGTTTGTCACCACGCCCAGCTATCTTTTTTTTTTTTGGCTTTTTAATTTTTTTTTTAATTTTTAGAGAGAGACACAGAGAGAGACAGACAGACAGAGGGAGAGGGAGACAGATAGAGAATGGGCGCGCCAGCACTCTCAGCTGCTGTGAACGAAATCCAGATGTGTGCACCCCCTTGTGGTCATGTGCGGCATTGCGCCCTTGCGTCACTTTGCATCTGGCTAAACGTGGGACCTGGAGATGGGAACCGGGTTCTTAGGCTTAGCAGGCAGGCGCCTTAACCACTAAGCCATCTCTCCAGCCTTTTTTTTTTTTTGTTTTTTTGAAGTAGGGTTTCACTCTAGTCCAGGCCTCGAACTCACCATGATCCTCCTACCTCTGCCTCCCAAGTGCTGGGATTAAAGGCGTGCCCCACCACGCCCAGCTTTATTTTTATTTCTTGCTGTTTTGAGGTAGGGTCTCACTCTAGCTCAGACCGACCTGAATTTACTATGTAGTCTCAGGGTGGCCTCAAACTCTCCCCAATCCTCCTACCTCTGCCTTCCAAGTGCTGGGATTAAAGGCGTGGGCCACCATGGCAGGCTTTATTTATTTATTTATTTATTTATTTATTTATTTATTTATTTATTTATTTACAAACAGAGAGAGATAGAGAAGAGCGAATACAGACTCAGAGAGAAAATTGGCATACCAGGGCCTCTAGCCACTGCAAACTCCAGATACATGCAGTACTTTGTCTATCTGGCTTTTACATGGGTACTGGGGAGCTGAATGTGAGTCATCAGGCTTTGCAGACAAGTGCCTTAACTGCTGATCCACCTCTCCAGCCCTCAAATAAATAAATAAAATATATTTTAAAAAATATGTACCATGCCAGGCATGGGGACACAATGCCTTTAATCCTAGCTCTCATACTCAGGAGGCAGAGGTAGGAGGATTGCTGTGAGTTTCAGGTCACCCTGAGACTATATAGTAAATTCCAGGTCAGCCTAAGCTAGAGTGTGACCCTATCTCAAAAAACAAAAACAAACAAACAACAATATATACACATACACACACACCAAACTGAGCATGCCTATAATTTCAGCATTCATGAGACTGAGGCAAGAGAATGATGAGTTCAAGGCTAGCCTAAACTACACAATGAACTCTATGCTAGCCAGGACTACATAACAAGATTCTGTCTCGGGCTTTTTTTTTTAAAGAATCCAATGTAAAATACTCATTTCTTAAAAGGGAATTAATGTACCAAAGTCTCTCACTAAATTCCATGAGATTAAAGTGATTCTGTGCAGCTCTGGTTGAAAACAATGAGGCATAGATTTACAACTTCCCACTTATATCCAGCACCTTTTTCTTCTATTTAGAAGGTCATAAAGTTGTCCACAGTAGATTTCATAGAAGCTGATCCACACAAAGAGATTCCTTCTTGGCCGGGATACTTCTAGTTGCCTGAAGATATCTTTGGCAGCCAGAGCATACAATCCTGGGTTCTGATGAGTTCCTATCATGGTATAGGTTTTCCCAGCACCTGTTTGTCCATATGCAAAGCAAGTGGCATTGCCCCTGGGAGAAGAAGAATTTGGGTCACTTAAAAATATTTAAAGAAAAGTAGTAAGTTTTTAACAAGTTAGGTAGAAATAGAATCCATGACAAAATTTAGCTATGAACACATACTTCTTTAAAGAAGAGGGCTTTACATTATGAAAACACAGGAAGAGGTAAACACATGCTCAGATCAGTGTGCGGTTATCTTACATAAATTAGTTTATAGAACTGATAAGACTATGTAGGACTCTTTTTTTTTGGGGGGGGGGTCATGGGAGGGTCTCACTCTAGCACAGGCTGACCTGGAATTCACAATGTAATCTCAGGGTGGCCTTGAACTCACTGTGATCCTCTTACTTCTGCCTTCTCCGTGCTGGGACTTAAAGGCGTGCACCAGCACATTAGGCCAACTCTTAAGAAACCACTTAGCCAACAAATATTAAAGAAGCTCCTCCTGCACCCTAGATGCTTTGGAGAATTCTAAAGACTGCATCTTTTCTTCCTTCTTTTTTTTTTCTTGATTGGCACTGACTCATCAAAGTACTGAGAATAAGTGACTGGAGCATTCAGCACTAAACAAGACATCTATATCACCCCATCTAAGGAAAAGGGAACACTGCAGAAGATGAGACAAAAGAATGTAAGGCTGGGGCTGGAGAGATGGCTTAGCGGTTAAGGCACCTGCCTCCTAAGCCTAAGAATGCCAGTTCCAATATCCAGGTCCCACGTTTAGCCAGGTGCAAACACAAGACACAAGAGCGCAATGCTGCACTTTCCCACAAGGGGGAGCACGCCTCTGGAGTTCGTTCACAGCAGCTGAGAGGCTGCTGGCACGCCCATTCTCTATCTGTCTCCCTCTCCCTCTTAAAAAAAAAAAAAAAGAATGTAAGGCTGAAAAGGAGTGCTATGGAATGCTATCTTCCAGGTATGAAATGATTGTTGCATTCATGACCTAAAGGCAATGGTCATTATCTGAACAGGAGCTACACAATATTTGGCCCATCAATATTCCATCATAGATTCAAAGGAGGAAAAAAAAAAAAACCCCGAAACATAAACATTAACATAGAAGAGGACTGGGCGTTGTTGCGCATACCTTTAACTCCAGCACTCAAGAGGCAGAGAAAGGAGGTTAGTTATGAGGTGGAGGCCAGCCTGAAAGTACAGCATGAATTCCAGGTCAGCCTGGGCTAGAGCAAGACTCTATCTTAAAAAACCAAAGGAAAAAAAAAAAAAAGATGCTTAGTAGCATTAGACATTAGAGAAATTCAGATTAAACAATAAGACATGATTTCTTACCTATTAGATTGACTACGATTTAAAAAATTACAATAGGGCTAGAGAGATGGCTTAGTGGTTAAGGCGTTTGCCTGCGAAGCCAAAGGACCTCGGTTCGATTCCCCAGGACCCACGTCAGCCAGATGCACAAGGTGGTGCATGCGTCTGGAGTTCATTTGCAGTGGCTAGAGGCCCTAGTGTGCCCATTCTCTCTATCTATCTCTGCCTCTTTCTCTCTTGCTCTCTCAAATAAATAAATAAATAAATAAATAATTTTTAAAAATTATAATATTAGATGTTGGTGAGCTTTCAGAGCTGCAATTCCCGTAAACTGTTGTTAGGAGTATAAAGCAGACTATTTGACACTTTCCTATACATGTACACATACCTTATGACCCAGTATTTTCTTTTTATTTATTTTTTTAAGGTAGGGTCTCACTCTAGCTCAGGCTGACCTGGATCCTTCTACCTCTGCCTCCTGAGCGCTAGGATTAAAGGTGTGTGCCAGGATGGGCATGGTGGTGCACCTGGATCCTTCTACCTCTGCCTCCTGAGCGCTAGGATTAAAGGTGTGTGCCAGGATGGGCATGGTGGTGCACGCCTTTAAACCTAGCACTAGGGAGGCAGAGGTAGGAGGATCATTGTGAGTTTGAGGCCATCCTGAGTCTACAGTGAATTCCAGGTCAGCCTGAGCTAGAGTGAGACCCTATCTTGAAAAACAAACAAACAAACAAACAAATAAATAAATAAATAAATAAATAAATAAATAAATAAATAAAGGTATGTGCCACCATGCCTAGCCATGACCCAAGGTAAATAAAATTTTGTCCATAAAAAGATGTGTATAATATTCATTCAGCTTTATTCATAATAGCTTCTAAACTGGAAACAATGTTAACAAGAGAATGAATGGATAAACAAAATGTGATGTACTCATAAAAGGGAATACTATTCAGCAATAAAAAACTACAGGTAGGGGCTAGAGAGATAGCTTAGAGTGGTTAAGGAGCTTGCCTGCCAAGCTTAAGGACCCAGTTTCACTTCCCAGAACCCACTTAAGCCATACATACAAGATGACAAATGCACACAATGTGGTGCACCTATCTGAAGTTTAAATATAGTGGCTAGAGGCCCTGGTGAGCTAATTCTCTCTCTCTCATAAAAAATTTTTAAAAAACTATAGAGATATGAAACAGTATATACTAAGCAAAAGAAACCAGGTATAAGACATCTATAAAAGTTCTGTAATGATCTGATTTTTGTGACATTCTAAAACAAGAAAAATTAATTTATGTTGTGACAGAAGGCAGGTCAGTGGGTGCATAAAATGTGAAGGTGAGGCCAGGCGTGGTAGTGCACACCTTTAATCCCAGCACTAGAGAGGCAGAGGTGGGAGGATCACTGTGAGTTCAAGGCCAGCCTGGGTCTACAGAGTGAGTTCCAGGTCAGCCTGGGATAGAGTGAGACCCTAACTAGAAAAAACAAACAAAAAAATGTTGAGGTGAGGTGGGAAATTAACTACAACGAACCTTTCTGGAGTGAGAGAAGGCTATGTATCTTGTTCAGGCATTAGCTGCTTTTATATAAACAACTACCGAAACTCATCAAGCCTGAAAACATCGCATCTTACTCTATATAAATTATGCCTCCACTTTTCAAGTTATAGAAGTCAGTTTTTAAAACCTCAGGGCTACATTAGTATAGTAGAAAAGTCTAATCAGGTTGTATAAACTGTGAAGATGCCAGGCATGGTGGCGCACGCCTTTAATCCCAGCACTTGGGAGGCAGAGGTAGGAGGATCGCCGAGAGTTCGAGGCCATCCTGAGACTACATAGTTAATTCCAGGTCAGCCTGGACCAGAGTGAGACCCTACCTCAAAAAACCAAAAAAAAAAAAAAAAAAAAAAACTGTGAAGACAATGCCAGAGCTAATGGGTTTTGTGTAGACTGTGTTGAATGCCTCTGCAAGACATGTATTAGAGCTCACCAGAGGGTGAAGTTCACAAAAGACTATCAGACAAAAAGAGGAAGTTTCTCCAAAAGCAGCTGGTGTGACCAGTCAGCAACTAGTGTTTTGGCCTTTTCATAAAAACTCAGAGCTGACAATGTAGCTTAATGGCAAGGCACTTGCCTAGGACATTTGAGGCCTGGGTTCAATCGTCAGTGCCACTAAATCAATAAATGTCAAAATTCTCTGGCATTAGCAATTATAGCAATCTGTTTAACATTTTCTTCTAATACATGACTATATTTTACATATGCAGTAGCTCCTACTAACTTTTCAGTCCCATTTAATACTACTGTTTAGGGCTGGAGGGATGGCATAGCAATTAAGGTGCTTGCCTACAAAGCCAAAGGACCCAGGTTCAACTCCTCAGAACACACATAAGCCAGATGCACAAGGGGGCACACACATCTGGAGTTCATTTGCAGTGGCTGGAGGCCCTGGCACACCCATTCTCTCTCTGTCTCTACCTGCCTATTTCTATATCTCTCTGTCTCTCAAACAAATTAACCAGGAGTGGTAGTGCACGGCTTTAATCCCAGCACTTGGGAAGCAGAGGTAGGAGAAGCACTATGAGCTCAAGGCCACCCTGAGACTACATAGTAAATTCCAGGTCAGCCTGAACTACAGTGAAACCCTACCTCAAAAAACCAAAAAAATAAATAAAATATATATAGAGAGAGAATGGGCACACCAGGGACTCTTCCAACAGTAAACGAACTCCAGACACATGTGCAACTGTGCATCTATCTGGTTTTATGTGGGTACTGGGGAATCAAACCCAGGCTGTCAGGCTTTGCGAGCACCTTTAACCACTAAGCCATCACTCCAGCCCCCATTTAGTATTTATTAAATGTGAGAAATAATTTCAAGTAAAAATACATCTATGAGCCAAACATGGTGGCACATGCCTTTAACCCCAGCAATTGGGATCGCCATGAGTTCGAGGCTACCCTAAAACTACATAGTGAAGTCCAGATCAGCCTGGGCTAGAGTGAGACCCTACCTTGAACCGCCTCAAAAAAAATCTATGAAAAGTTAATATGCAACGTTCATTTATCTATTATATTCTAATGAAAAGTTCACCCAGCACTCGGGAGGCAGAGGTAGGAGGATCGCTGAGAGTTCGAGGCCACCCTGAGACTACATAGTTAATTCCAGGTCAGCCTGGACCAGAGTGAAACCCTACCTTGAAAAACCAAAAAAAAAAAAGAAAGAAAAGTTCAGACTACCTACAATCACTTAAACATTTTAATTTTGAAAACTCTAAAAAATTAAACTGCTGAGAGCTTATACTTCTCCACAAAATGTAGAGAACCAACATAATTGGTGTTAAAGGAAATTTCTGCTACAAATTCTTGAAAACTTGGTAAATACTACAAATGGAGACAGTGTACTTTTTTTTGTAGAAGAGTCTACCTTAAAATTTATTCGATCAAGACATAAATTAATATTCAAAAGATCCCTCTATCTTCTTTTCCTCTTTCAAGTAAGTGAAATAAAATATATTTTTTAAAGGGGCTAGAGAGATGGCTTAGCAGTTAAGTCACTTGCCTGCAAAGCTAAAGGACCAAAGTTCAATTACCCAGGACCCATGTAAGCCAGATGTACAAGATGGTACATGCATCTGGAGGCGTAGGGTTAGAGGCCCTGGAGCACCCATTCTCCCTCTCTCTCTCTCTGCTTCTTTCTCTCTCTCAAGTAAATAAAATAAAATATTTTTTGAAAACAGATCCAAAAATATACATATATTTATAAAGAAATATGGTTTATAGAAAACAAACTAGACAGGCGTGGTGGCATACGCCTTTAATCCCAGCACTTGGGAGGTAGAGGTAGGAGGATCATTATGAGTTCGAGGCTACCCTGAGACAACAGAGAAAATTCCAGGTCAGCCTGGGCTAGAAAAAGACCCTACCTTGAAAAAAAGAAAGAAGGAAGGAAGGAAGGAAGGAAGGAAAGAAAGAGAGAGAGAGAAAGAAGGAAGAAAGAAAGAAAGGAAAGAAGAAAGAAAACAAACTAAAAGTAAAGAGACAATTTTTCTCACCCATTGAAAATATGCTGAATGAGTGGATGAGTAGTTTTCAGGTACACATCTCGATTAGTGCATGCTTCACCAAAAACTTCATCAAAATAAAAAACGTGCTGAAAGATAAATTTGATATTCTAGTTAATGTATGATAGATATAGTTTTAGGTAATAATAACTGATCAAAACAAACTCAGAGAAATAAGTAATCAGTAACTGTTAAGTAATAGACACTTTCCTTAAGATCTCTTTATCTGTGTTCTTACATATAATAATTAAGGCATAATTTTTGTTTTCTCCTTAGATCTGGGAGAAGAAATACATTTTTAAAATCATTTAAAAAATATTTTTATTTATTTGCAAATAGAGAGAGACGGATCAAGAGAGAGAGAGACATTGAGAATGGGTACACTAAGGCCTCTAGCCATTGCACATGAACTCCAGATGCATGCACCACTTTGGGCATCTGGCTTTACATGCATACTGGGGAATCGAACCTGAGTCATTAGGCTTTGAAGGTAAGCACCTTAGCTGCTGAGCCATCTCTCCAACCTGAGAAGAAATAAATTTTATAGGGGCTATGCCTGTAGACTAGATGAGCCTTTTTAAAAACATTGTTTTGGGGCTATCTCTCCAACCCTCTTTTCTATATATTTTTTGTTTGTTTGTTTTTTCGAGGTAGGGTCTTCACTCTAGCTCAGGTTCACCTGGAATTCACTATGTAGTCTCAGGGTGGCGTAGAACTCATGGTGATCCTCCCACCTCTGCCGCCCAAGCTCTGGGATTAAAGGCATGCACCACTACGCCTGGCCTTCTTTTCTATTTTGATATTATTAGTTTTCCCCTTCTATTATGCAGATTTTGTGTAGGTAGTATCAGCCCTTGTGAGGTTATGAATACCATGACCATTCTGTGGGTAAGACTTTTATTTTTTTGAGGTAGGGTCTCGCTCTAGCCCAGGCTGACCAGGAATTTACTATGTAGTCTCAGGCTGGCCTTTAAAGCACAGCAATCCTCCTCCCTCAGCAAGACTTTTTGTAACTAGATGAATTCTAGGGAACAATTTCTGTTCTGTAGGTTACATAGCCTAACTTGTAGTTCTGTGAACACTGATTGTTCAGCTGGTAGAATGTAAAATGCGATAGGTACACAAAAGGGACAAAAATACAGACATTATCTTATCCTGCTTCCTAATAATGTTAGTCATGCAAGTACACAAGTGATGCTAAAGTAGCAGAACCTTAAAAGTATAGGTGATTAACATGCATCTTGATAAGTGCTGGGCTGTGACCCAACCATCTTCAGTCTTCTGATGCCTTGAATTAGACTTTATGTGTTTAGATCTATAGGAAGAAATGATTTTATCTTAATGGATATATTTATTTCTTAAATTCTTTTTTACTTATTTGCATAAGTGTGTGTGCGGGCACGCCAGGGTCTCTTGCTGCTGCAAATGAATGCCTGCGGGATTTATGTAGGCAACTGGAGAGTTGAACCTCAGCCAGCAGGCATTACAAGCAAGAACCTTTAACTGCTGAGCCATCTACCCAACCCCTGATGATGATGATGATGATTTGATTTTGTTTTTTTTTAGGTAGGGTCTCGCTGACCTGAAATTTACTATGTAATCTCAGGGTGGCCTCGAACTAATAGCAATCCTCCTATGCCTGCCTCCCAAGTGCTGGGATTAAAGGTGTGTAACCACCACGCCCATCTTAGATCATTTTTTTTTTTTTTTAATTTTAGAGAGAGACAGAGAAAGAGGAATCAAACTCCAGACACTTGGGCCACCTAGTGGGCATGTGCAACCTTGCACTTGCCTCATCTTTGTGCATCTGGCTTATGTGGGATCTGGAGAGTTGACCATGGGTCCTTCAGGCTTCACAGGCAAGCGCCTTAACCACTAAGCCATCTCTCCAGCCCTAGATCATTATTTTTGAAAGAGTTTCATGTATCCCAGGCTAGCCTCAAACTTACTTTATAGATGAGAATGACCTCGAATTTCTGATCCTCCTACCTCTACCTATCAAGTGCTGGAATGATATGTGTTACATTGCCATGCCTGGTTGATGTGGTACTGGGGATAAACCCAGGGTTACACTATGCTATGCAAGTACTTTACCAATTGTACTAGTCCCTAGCTCTATTTTTTTGTTTTGATAAAATTTTTGAGCAGTTTCAGAAAATTGGGCAGAAAGTAGAATTCCATATATTCTCTTTCTCAAGTTTCTTCTATTAAAACCTTGCATTAGCTTGGGCTATACTTCTCTGAGAAGTCCAACTATAGCTGAGCTGGAAACCTCTTCCCTGTTGACTAGCTGTCAGAAAGCTGCAAAGAGCTATGCTGTATGCAGCCTTTTGGGAGAAATAAGTTATCAAGAGTATTAAATAGTAGTGGACCCTGCAAGCCTTATGGCTGGACAGCCAGGCCAAATGTGCCAACTAATGCAATAGTAGCATGTCTGTTATGGGGGAAACCAACTGTTCTAACTGATCTAGAGACCTGCTCCATGGGAGGGAATACGTGCCTTGTACTAAAAACTTAGTCAAAAAACTTTTTTGTTTATTATTATTATTTTGTTTTTTTAAAGTAGAGTCTCACTTTCTGGCCCAGGCTGACCTGGAATTAACTATGTAGTCTCAGGGTGGCCTTGAACTCACAGTGATCCTCCTACCTCTGCCTCCCGAGTGCTGGGATTAAAGGCATGCGCCACTACGCCCAGCTTGTTTTTTGTTTTTTTTGTTTTTTTTTAGGTAGGGTCTCACTCTAGCCCAGGCTGACCTGGAATTCACTATGTAGTCTCAGGGTGGCCTCGAACTCACATCGATCTTCCTACCTTTGCCTCCTGAGTGCTGCAATTAAAGGCATGTGTCACCATGATCATC
>PVKW010029539.1:0-26552 GCA_004027895.1 Orientallactaga bullata
GCCCGGCCGAAAGCATAGTTTTAAAAATGTGATGAGGTAGGGCTGGAGAGATAGCTTAGTGGTTAAGGTGCTTGCCTGCAAAGCCAAAGGACCTTGGCTCGATTCCCCAGTACTCACTTAAGCCAGATGCACAAAGGGACGCATGCGTCTGGAGTTCGTTTGCAGTGCCTGGAAGCCCTGGCATGCCCATTCTCTCTCTCTCTCTCTCTCATACACACACACACACTGCCTCTTGCCCTCTCTCAAATAAATAAATAAATAAAAATAAGATATTTTTTAAATGTGATGAGGTAAAAATAATAGTGAAAGCATAGCAAAAAGAACAAAATGGAAATGTAAGGGACTGAGAGGAGAAGGATGAATGTCTGAGTGTCTTCTTTGGACCACCTTTAACTGTTAATAGTCTGTAGGCCAGGCAGTTTCTCCCTGCACCCCCATGACTCACCACTTCATACCTCTTGAGATAGTTAATAATATTCTGTTTTGAAGTTGTTCTCCAAAGTGCACTGGAAGTGATTGAAACAACTACAGCATTTAGATAGGTGCAAGTAGACTTGCCTTCCTACTTTCAAAACCCACTAAACATTAATAGCCTGCTGGAGAAACATAACTGTGATTGTTAAGAAACCTGCTGGGATTTAGAGTTCTCAGACTCTGCAGCAATGAACCTGACACTGGGAAGCTGGTTCAAGAGGTTGATGTACCATTGACCTTAGCTTCAGGGTTATCAGACTTCAGAGTTATTTTCAGGTGAGATCTGCTCCCCCATACTGAAGACAGGGCTACATTTCCTTATACACTTCACTGCCTGGACTGTGCATCTTGTTACCTGCACTCTTTGGATTTTCAGTGTCCACTCTCTTGGTCTCCATGGCTGTCACCCAGGGATGCCCCTCACCCTACTGTGTGGCAGGTTGAATTCAGGCTCCCTTATTTGTGACTATTTCATGTTCTCAGTCCCCTAGGTAGCTCAGTTTTATTAATAGGTACCCTCATGATGGCAGTCAGCTACAGCCCTGTGAGCTGGGGGAACGTCTCTGCACTGCTGACATGTTCCACTATAGATGTCCATGTCTTAGCAAGACCATAGTGGGTTGTGAGGCTTGTGGGAGCTGTGGCTTGTCTGGTAGGTAAGACTCCCATCTCTTTTCACCAAAGCTGCCTGGGGTTCCTTTTGAAAAAGGCTTCTACGTCATCTCTCTTCCAGGGATGTTCACGATAAGAGCTGTGTTCAGCTTGGCTTTCTTCTTTTCTGTGCTTCACCCTGTTTGTTTCTCTGTACTTTTCAGATGTCCCACCAATACTTTGGTTCCACTTTTTATCATCAGGTTTATGTAGATGGCTTGGAGATTGAAAGCAGGAGAGCCAGCTTTGAAAACAAGTGCCTTTAATACTCAGTCATCTTTCTAGCCCTGCTACCTACATTATCATATAGTCTTTGAAACTACTCTCTAAATCACCAAAGAGTAGCAGTCCAGCCTCTTTGCATGTCAGAAAACAAAGTTTATCTGGCCAAGACTCCAGTCTGGTGGACAGCTACTCAGGACAGTGAAGTAGGAGGATGACAAATCTAAGGACTGGCAGGGCTACAGAGTAAGTTGGAAACACACCGTGTCTCACAATATAAGGGACAAAGGGAAGAGGCTTGGAATAGCTCAGTGGTTGCCTAGCATTTGTGAGAGCTTGGAGTCAATCCCCAGTATCACACACATATGAATTTGGCATGGCCATCTAACTAATTAGTGGCAGAGTTCTGGAAGGAACTCAATTTTCTAATTTCAAGTCTATGCAACACCAGATGTGTCAGTAACATGAGGCCTGTTTGCAAGCTGGGACAGATCCAAAGTGAGGTACTAGGAGGCAAAGCAAACTGGAGGTTTTACCCTCAGTTTGAGGTCCATTGTGTTGCCACATTCCTCCAGCAAAAAAGTTCCAAAAGACCAAAATCCATATGATCAGATTCATCATGCAGTAATACCCCACTTTTCTGGTACCAAATTCCTGTTATAGTCATCTTCATGTTGCCAGGACAAACATCCAACCAAATATAGTTTATGAGAGGAAGGGATTACAAGTCCAGGAGAAATTATATGAATGGTGGAAGAAGCTGCTATACTTCCACAGATTGAAGCAGAAAGAAACCACCAAACAGCAAACATCCAGAGCAACCAAGCAGAATGCAGACCTCAAACTCTTTTCCATACCTTTGGGCTAGAATTCAGATCCACCCCCAGTGACATGTCCTTGTAGCAAGTGTCTGCCTGCTAGGGGCCAAAGCTGCAAACTCAATTTTAACAAAACATCTGAGTCTATGGGGCCATGCATTCAGCCTTCCACAGCCTCCAAATCACTTGATGGGATGCAGTTGAGGAGCACGATGCACCATATCACCTTGCCCCTACAACACTTTGGGTTAGACAAAAGCAACCAGGCCAACTCAGTCTGAGCTTGACTTTACAATCCATCTATGACAACAGACTGTTCAGGCTGATCCTAAACTGACCATTCATTTCAGCCTGGATGAGCCCAGATTTTAGGCTCACAAGGTCTATGTTTTCCCACATCACATTTCCAACTGTGCTTTGCATTCCAGAGTCTTTTGGCCTTCCTTCTTGGAACCATCATATGGCCATCCTACTGTTTCAACTGGGAGACCTAGCCAGTGGACCCAGAGTTTCACTGTAGCCCAGGCTGACCTGGAATTCACTCTGAAGTCTCAGGGTAGCCTTGAACTCACTGTGATTCTTCTATCTCTGCCTTCCAAGTGCTGGGATTAAAAACTTGCACCACCATGCCTAGCAATAATATTTTTTATTCATTAAAATAGTGGTTGAGCTGGGCGTGGTGGCGCATGCCTTTAATCCCAGCACTTGGGAGGCAGAGGTAGGAGGATCACCGAGAGTTCGAGGCCACCCTGAGACTAGATAGTTAATTCCAGGTCAGCCTGGACCAGAGTGAAACCCTACCTCAAAAAACAAAACAAAACAAAACAAAACAAAAAATAGTGGTTGAAATTAGTGAGCACTAACTCAATCTTAGGGCATAGCACAGATCTTAAACTTTTTTTATATTTTGGAAATTACATTTCGTGTTTTGTTATCTAGTACTTGAAGCTTTTCCAACACTTAGAAAGTAGAGAATGATGGACCTGGAGAGATGGCTTAGTGGTTAAGTGCTTGCCTGTAAAGCCTAAGGACCCTGGTTCCATTCCCCAGGACCCACATAACCCAGATACACAAGGTGGCACATGCATCTGGAGTTCTTTTGCAGTGGCTGGAGGCCCTGGCACGGCCATTCTCTGTCTGCCTTTTTCTCTGTCTGTCACTCTCAAATATAAAAAGGAAGGAAGGAAGGAAGGAAGGAAGGAAGGAAGGAAGGAAGGAAGGAAGGAAGAAAGGAAGGAAGAAAGAAAGAAGATGATGTAGAAGGATTGAATCTAGAGAATAACAGCAACATCAATGACAATATGTGAGGAGTTTTATTATCTATAAAGTAGGATACGAGTCAGCTTCTTCTTCTTCTTCTTTTTTTTTTTTTGCTTTTTCGAGGTAGGGTCTTACTCGAGCTCAGGCTGACCTGGAATTCACTATGTCATCTCAGGGTGGCCTCGAACCCACAGCAATCCTCCTATCTGTGCCTCCTGAGTGCTGGGATTAAAGGTGTGTGCCATCACACCTGGCACAAATCAGCTTCTTAGAATGATTTTAGTATGTGTGTTGCTAAGATAAAGATATTAAGGAAATTGTATCCCTGTGCTTCTTTCTACATTTCTATGTCTTCACAATGACATATTTAACCAGGAAAATAAATAGCACATTTTAAAACAAAAGATTATATAATTATAGAATGAAATTGTAGTCTCTTTTAAAAGTCTCAAGATTTCAGGTTGTTTCATATTTCCTCTTGAATTTTTCTTTTCTCAAATACTTATCCTTGAGTGAGGAATATTGATTTAAGGAACATTTTAGCACCTTTTCTTTCTGTCTATTCCAATCTTTTAAAAAGAAAAAGAAATGGCATAACTTATGATAATTATGTTTATTATCAAAATTTAGCCATATACTGAGCTCACCTATATATCCCTTTTCAAAAATTATAAATTCCAGTTAGATTATAATTAAGCTTATACATTTATTATGGTAATACGCAAATATTCATTAATTCTCATTTCTGCTACAAAACTAAACTCTGATATTTGAACATTTAGATGCCATTTTCTGACAGCCACTTACACTATGGAGAATTATAAGCATATTTCTTATGGATAAATCATTAGGATTTGGCAAAAGATGCAACTAAAACTCCTAGTAAGAATCCAGCCTACACACATTTATCATATTACATCCTTTATTCCAGCAAAATTAGACTGTCTGACTTCAGTGTTTTTTTTTTTTTTTGCCAGAACACACTTCCTCATTTCTTCCTTCCAAAAATCCCTTTAACCCATCTTGGCTGACTTTGTTACAAGAGATTTCCTAACTACCTCCATCAGTGATGCGCTCTCTTGCTTCAGAACTGGTGTAGAGTTTTCTTAAAAATCTTCTGTGTGGCTGGAGAGATGCTTAGTGGTTAAGGCATTTGCCTACAAAGCCAAAGGATCCCAGTTTGACTCTCCAGGACCTACGTAAGCCAGATGCACAAGGGGGCGCATACATCTGGAGTTCATTTGCAATGGCAGGAGGCCCTGGCGCACATTCCCTTTCCCTTTCTCTCTCTCTCGTTCCCTCCCTGTTTCTCTCTCTTAAATAAATAAATAAACAAACAAATAAATAAACTTACTCATTAAAAAAATCTTGTGTGTTTACTCATTTGATACACATCCTTAGGCCATGAGCTTTTTGAGTGCAGACTCTGTATAATACCCTTTTGTGTGCCCAGTGTGGCCATTGCAATCCCCTGTATCCTGCATCTGTTGTTGATCTATTTGTTAATGGAACTGAAAGCATGGACCTTGTGACTTTTGTTTCCTTGTTTGGGATATCTTTGCTAGGACTTAGGCATCACTTGCCAAACCAGTTACTCAACAAGTACTGAATTCTTTCTGTGTAGTATATGTGTTTAGTACACAGGTGAGGGCGGGGGTAGGATTTCTATCTTTATCTAGCATAGAAGGGAGTGACAGTCGACATACAAGCCATATGTGACAATTTTAAAATAAAAACTCTGACAAAGATAACAATCAGAGTAGTTGGAAGTGCTTTAGGGTACTGTGTATAGTATGCTTATTTTCTCTTTTCATTTTGTTTAGTTTTTTTTTGTGACAATGTTTCTTTATATAGCCTTGGCTGATCTAGAACTTACTATCTAGACCAAGCTGGCCTTGGGTTTGTGGTGATCCTCCTGCCTCTAGTGGGCACCACTATTCCTGGCTTGGTGCTATTTTAGCTCGGGCAGGCTTCCTGGAGAATGGAAAGTTCAGAGTTGAGAACATAATGGGCAGAAAAAGAAAGTCGTGAAGATCTGTGAGACATTATTCCAAGCAGAAAGGACAGCAAGCACAGAACTCTGAGGCAGGAACCAACATGGCATGTTTTAGGGACAGAAGGCAGGGGTCATTGTAGTCCACAGTGGATGGAACCAAGAGTGGAGACAGAGAAGTTCAGAGACTTCAAGGGCTAGGTAATGAGACCTTAGACTATGTGAATATAGACAACCTTGATAATACTTTAACTGAGAAAATGAATATGAACTAATTCACACACAAATGAATTTTTCACATGTGCATGTGTTTGTGTGATGTGCATACTCGTGTGTATGTGTGCTTCTATGTGTGTGAGGACCCTTATGTGTGCACATGAGTGAGCGTGTGTGTGGAGGACAGATGCCAATGTTGCATGCCTTTCTTTATTACTCTCACCTTTTTTAGTGAGACAGGGTTTCTCACTGAACTTAGGGTTCACAGATGCAGCTAGTTTCCTCTCTCCATCTCACCAGCACTGGCATGACAGATGTGCACCACCATGCCCTGCATTTACATAGGTTCTGGGGGCCCAAAATCAGATCCTCCTGTTTGTGTGACAAGTGCTTTACTGAGTAAGCCATCTCTCTAGCCCCCTCCCTCCAAATCATTTCTTCTATTTACTTATTTATTATTTTCAAAGAGAGAAACGGAAAAAAAAAAAAAGAATGGGCACGCCAGGATCTTCAGCCACTGCAAGTGAACTCTAGATGTTTGCACCACTTTGTGAATCTGGGTTTACATGGATGATGGGGAATTGAACCCAGGCTATCAGGTTTTGCAAGCAAGCACCTTTAATCACTGAGCCATCTGTTTAGTCCTCCAAATGATTTTTTAAAACATTTTTATTAATTTGAGCAAGATGGAGAGAGAATGGGTGCACCATGGTCTCCTGATGCTGCAAATGAACTCCACATGCATGCACCTTTTTGTGCATCTAGCTTTATGTGGGTACTGGGGAATCAAATCCAGGCCATCAGACTTTATAGGCCAGCACCTTTGATCACTGAGCCATTTCTCTAGCACTCCAAATGAATTTTTGATCATTGTTTTTGGAGGTTCAATCTTTGATATCTACTAACATGTTACATTGAATTTGGTATTAATTTTGACTTGATTTGTGCAAACACAAAAAGATTGTATGCTGCAAACAGATATGTTATAGACATAAGTGCCATAATTAATAAATCACATGTTGATAGTGCTCAAGTTTCTATAAATAAATTTAGTGCTTCTACCACAGTGACCAGAAGTGTGTTAGTATGTCTGTTCTGAGGTTGTTGTAGATAAGTGAATTTAGAATATTTCCTCCAAAAGTCTCTCTCTATAAATATTTTGGAGTATTTTAAGGTCAGGATTCCTGTGACTATAATATGTGTGTATGTCCATGAATGGGAAAAGTACAATCACACCTGCCGTGACAGAGCAGTGTAAAAGTACAGGTTTAAGTGTTTTCTGTTTTGCGTCACACAGGCTCGACATTACCTGCCATTCGCCTTGTTGGTGGGCGCAGTGGGCATGAAGGTCGAGTGGAGCTGTACCATGCTGGCCAGTGGGGGACCATCTGTGATGACCAGTGGGATGATGCAGATGCAGAAGTGATCTGCAGGCAGCTGGGCCTCAGGTTTGTTTTTACTGCTTTTGTCTTATTTTAAAAAGTACTGAATCTGTTCTTTCCATACCTAAAGGCTGGTGTTGTTTGTTTAAATTGCACATTTCCTTGAACCAGTAGATCTTTTGATCTTGGGCTGGGCTGGGAGCTCCCTGAAGAGAACTTACATGTCCTCTGTAGGTCTGACCTGCCTGGGTATGAACTAGTGATTTCGTGTCGTTCAGAACCTAGGCTGTTACTATTTGTCACCCTTTACATTACTTGTAGGCTATGGGCTAGTATTGTCAACTATGGTAGCTTCATCCAAGTCCTGTGATGAAGCACTAGTTGTTGGCTTTCAAGTTTAACTCCTGTGCCCTAAGTGTTGCCTAAGCTCCTGAAGCTCACTTCCTTATTTGTCAGGTATGTGCTTAGAACAAAGGATGTTTATTAATGTGCAAAGGAAGTCTTTCCTGTGTAGGGACCAGACATGAAGCCCATGCAGTAAAACATCAGAATGAAAATTAACATTCTCAGTTGTCATTAATCTGCAATATTATGCCTCAGTTTCAATGCTTTTTAAAGTCTGATATAACAAGACTAAAATGTATCTAAAACTGTACAAGAGAGATTTCAAAGGTTAATATTTTACTTTAAAATATTATATAGTCTATTGGCATTTTGTGGGAGGCTCCTTGTGGTAAAGTTCCTCTTGCGCATGCTATTTTGTCCCGTTAGTCATATTCCTTGACTTTGGAGGAGAACTTCGAACCTTGAATCATTTATTCTGAATTGTTTCAACAACTGTTTCCTATCTTTTTCAAAACTCTGTGCTTACATTGAAGTATTTTATAGTAAAATATGTAGGTTCAGGAAGAGAGTTGGAGGTGGATGTGAATGCTTGCCACCAGCTCAGAAGCAGCAGTGGCCCAGCCAGGAGAAGGAGTCAGCTTTCGGAGGATAGGAGGATAGATTGGTGCTGGAGAGAGAGAGAGAGAGGGCAAAGCATGTGGAAGAGAGTGCAGCCTGGCTCTAGGAGAAGGCAGGGAGCAGGAAGAAAGGGCCTCTAAGCTAGAGGGAAGGAGAGAAAAAAGAAACAAGAGAGAGATACAGAGAAGAAGCGCACATGTGTAGAAAGAAAAGCGGAACGTCACAGGTAGAGAACACATTTACAAAAATAGAAATAAAGTAAAATATATACATTTTCAACATTTTCTCTCTGAAAACTTCAGGATGTATCACTTAAAAATAACATTGTGGGGGGGCGGTGCTGGAGAGATGGCTTAGTGGTTAAGGTGCTTGCCTGTGAAGCCTGAGGACCTTGGTTCAATTCTCCAGGTCCCATGTAAGCCTGATGCACATGGTGGCACATGTCTGGAGTTTGTTTGCAGTGGCTACACACCCTGGCGCTCCCATTCTCCCTCTCTCTTTCTCTCTCCTCCCCTTTCTCTGTCTATAATAAGTAAAAATGAAATCTTAAAAAAATAACATTGTGGGCTTGAGAGATGACTTAGTGCTTAAGGTCCTTGCCTACAAAGCCCAAGGACCCAGGTTCAATTCCCCAGTACCCATGTAAGCCAGATGCACAAAGTGGTGCCTGCATTTGGAGTTTGTTTGTAGTGGCTCATATGGGACCTGAAGAATCGAACCTGGGTCCTTAGGCTTCTCAGGCAAGTGCCTTAACTGCTAAGCGGAACCTCCAGCTCTCCCACTACGTTCTTGATAGATATTTTGTCCAAGGATGAATTTAATCGAAGGCCATGCACTGTATCTGGATGTTACGTCCCTGAGGGTTTTTTTTTTTTTTAAGAGAGAAACACTGAGAGAGACAGAGAGAGAGGGAGAGGGAGACAGATAGAGCATGGGCAGCCTCTCAGCTGCTGTGAATGAAATCCAGATGCGTGTGCTCCCTTGTGGGCAAGTGTGGCATTGTGCCCTTGTGTCACTGTGTTTGGCTAAATGTGGGACCTGGAGATTGGAACTGGCATTCTTAGGCTTAGCAGGCAGGCACCTTAACCATTAAACCATCTCCCCAGCCCCCCTCCACCCCGAGGGTTTTAAAAGTCTTTAATAACCTCTTGTTTTTATGAAACGCAGTTCTTAAATAGACATGTGGAGACTATTTCACCTTCTAACTTTATATCAGTTCTGCCTCCTGGTGTCATTTAGTTTACTTCTCTCATTTCTGAGTCTTAAAAGCTTGATTAGTTAGGAACCATCACAAGGGACGTGTTTTCATCTTGCTCATCCTGATCCCTCAATGTATAATAAGTGTCCCTGAGCCTGAGTCCTAACTGCTAAGTTGTAGTCCACATGCATGGGAATGAAACAAGCACTGGCAAAATCCTATGCCAGCCGTTTTTATCATGCTATTATTGTTATTTTCTTTGGATAGATCAGGAATAAGGTCAATAAGTTCCTCTTAAGAAAACTAAAAATAAAATTAAAAAAAAAGAAATCTAATGAATTATTAAATTTTTGAGGCACAATCTCACTGTAGCTGAGGTTGACCTAGAATACACTGTCGCCTAGGCTGCCCTCAAATTTACAGGGATTTGCCTACCTCAGCCTTCTGAGTCCTGGCATTACAAGGTGTGAACCATCACACCTGGAAATGTATTAAAATTTTGAGACTAATTTTTTGAGTGTTTTGGCTGAGCACTAGTTTCAAGACCAATTTTATTAATGTTTCCATGTGGTGCTGTTGCAATCAGTAAAGTATAATACCATGAGCGTGCAGCAGAACTTACTACAACCTAGAGCCATGCTAAGCAAAGTTGCATGATATCTCTTAGAGTTTTCTCATCCATAGCATGTTTTCTAATTTACAATGGTTAATTTACACAAGTAGTAAGGACATACATTGGCTGTCAGGGCGAGTCTAATCAAAAGTGTTATATTTGAAAGATTTTGATAAACAATAAAAGAAGACTAAGCATTTGTAAACTTTATTTATTTATTTATTTGCAAGCAGAGAAAGGAAAAAAGAGAGATAAACAGAGAGAATGGGCATGCCAGGACCTCCAGCCACTGAAAACAAATTCCATGTGTATGTACTACTTTGTACATCTAGCTTTACATGGGTACTGTGAATCAAATGTAGATTCTATTTCTCCAGGCCCAAATATGCCTTCATATTTCTTTTCTCGATATTGTTTACTTGAGAGAGAGAGCGAGCGAGAATATGGGCAAGCCAGGCCCACCCCCCAGCTGCTAAAAATGAACTCCAGATGCATGTGCCACTTTGCACATCTGTCTTTAAGTGGGTACTGGGAAATCAAACCCAGGTCCTTAAGTTTTGCAGGCAAGTGCCTTAACCACTAAGCAATCACTCTACCCCCCACCCCCCGTATCTCTGAGTGTTATGTTTTCAAAGCCCTGTAATGCATCTATATCTGTATTTGCTGAGTTGTCCATTGTTTATAGTCAGTGATATGCCAACTGATTTTCATGTGAAGTATTAAAAAATTTGTCTTTGTCAAAAATATTTAAAATTTTAAGATGTTTTCAATGACATGTTGGTATTAACAGTTATACTAAGGATTACAATAGTAAGTTTAAGCTGTAAGGCATTTTTTATTATTAATATTCTGTGGAGAACAAGTAAGATTTTGCTGCTTAGAAATATCCATACAAAATTTAATTTAAAATATTTAAAAACATTGTAGTTATCAGATAATTCTAAAACTTCATGTTGCAGTGTAGAGTTGTTCCATGAGAGACAAAGACTGCTTTCACTTTAAAAAATGTTTATGGGGCTGGAGAGATAGATTGGTGGTTAAGGCGCTTGGTTGCACAGCCTAAGGACCCATGTTCGACTCTCAGATCCCACATTAGCCAGACACATAAAGGTGAGGCAAGAGCAAAGTTTCAAATGCCCACTAGGTGTCAACAAGCATCTGGAGTCCAATTGTAGTGGCTGAAGCTCTGGCATGCCAATTCTCTCTCCCTCTCTCTCTCTCTCTCTCTAAAAAATAAAAAGTTTATTATTTATTTATGTGTGTGAGTGTGTGTGCGCGCACACGTGTGCACATACTAGGGTATTTTGTCAATGCAAATGAATGCCTGTCCAGCTCTATAGGGGTGGTTGGGGAATTGAACCCTGGCCAGCATACTTTGTAAGTAAATAAGTGCCATTAGCCACTGAGCCATCTCCTCAATCCTACTTTTTTCACTTTTTTCTCATTTATTTGAGAGAGAGAGACAGAAAGAAAGAGGGAGACAGAAAGAGAGTATTAGTGCATCAGGGCCTCTTGCCATTGCAGCAAACTCCAGATACATGTACCACTTTTGCATCTGGCTTTACATGGGTATTGGGGAATCGAACCTGGGCCATTAGACTTTGCAAGCAAGCACCTTTAACTGCTGAGCCATCTATCCAGTCCCTGTTTTCATTTTTTATTGATAATTTTCATACATGTACATAATATATTTTGATCAAAGTCCTTTTCCATTTGCTTCTTTATCTTCCCAGCCCTGTCCCTCCTCAACTGAATCCCCTCTTTTTTTACTAGTCCCTTTTCTATTTTGAGGTCTTTTCCAACTCCTCTCCCTCTACATCAAAATGTTGAGAGTCCCACACTGGTACAGGTAATAAGAGCCACTGTGAGGTCATCAATGAAAAGGCTCTTCACAACCAGAAATTGTGTTCTAAAGCATTCCTTCCTATCATTAGCTTTTACATTCTTTCAGCCCCCTCTTTCCCATGTTTCTCTGAACCTATAAATCATTGTTAAACAGTAGTCTAAATCACAGAGAGGAGGTAGATGTGGAATCATAAATAAGACTATTAATATGGAACACACACCCATGTTAAGTAAGGTGCTTTCTCTTTCTCAAGAATAACTTCATTGTTACTTTTCTTTAAAAAAAGTGCTTTTTAGTGACAACTTCCATACACATACAAAATACACCATGATCATAATCCCCTTCCACTAACCTCACTTTTTTTTTTTGGTTTTTCAAGGTAGAGTTTCATTCTAGTCCAGGCTGACCTGGAATTCACTATGTAGTCTCAGGGTGGCCTCGAACTCATGACCATCCTCCTACCTCTGCCTCCCGAGTGCTGGGATTAAAGGTGTGCGCCACCACGCCCGGCATGCCCTCACTTTTGCTGCGCCCATAACCTCTCAGCTGAATCCTTGCTTTCCAACTAGCCCCTGTTCTAATATGTTGTCATCACTCCCTCCCACCCCCATTATGCTACTCTTGTGTAAGTGGCATCAGCAACTGTGAGGTCACGAATACCACAACAACTTTGTGTCTGTAGACAGCATTGCAAAGTACTTCTCCCTTCCTTTAGCTCTTTCATTCTTTCCACCACCTCTTCTGCAATGGTCCCTGAACTTTGGAAGATGTGATAGAGGTGTCTCACTTAGTGCTGAACACTTCACTGTCATTTCTCAGCACTTTGGTGAGTTTTGAGTCACCCCAGTAGTCACGACCATCTGAAAAGAGGAGATTCTCAAACCAAAAGTGACAGTAGCATTAATATATGGGCATAAACGTAAGTGCTTAGAGAGCAGTTTGGTGGGCATAATAGATGCATTTAGCTAGACGGCAATAGTAGATCTTAGCCCCAGAGATTTGCTGACCTTTGCAGGCATTGTGACGCACTGAGCTGACATTGTTCACTAACCTCTTTCATAGTTCCTTCCAATGTTTTTCACTCTTCTTCTTCCACAATTTGTTTTGTTCATTCAAAGGCTAAGAACTGCAGATGAAATTGTTTTTTAATGGTACATGGTCTATTGTAGGCAGCATAGTTGTTGCCTGTCTGTTTATGAGTTAAGTAAATTTCATTTTAATTCTACTTGCTCTGGTGAATTCCCAGAGGAAAATTACATCATGCATTTTGGGAGTGCTGGATACATTTTCCTTGTGAGATGCTGTCTTTTTGATTCCTCTTTTAATAGTATCTGTACATTCTGGTAGCTTGGCAAGCTATCTAGATGCAAAGGGAATTATTGTACTTAAGATACTTAAATATGATTAACCCTAAATGTGGAGAAGGCGAAGAGAAGGAGACAGTCAGATGTTAGCAAATTAGATAACTTGAGCATGCATATGTACCCACTGAAATTTCAGGTGGAGGTATTTTAGACTTCCTTTTTATATGCTTAGCATTAAAAGCATTTTGCCATGCTGAAAACTTTTAAGCACAGCTGAGAACAATGACATCACATTTCATTTTGCTGATGTGTCATAATTTACATGGGAATTTAATAGTATTGGACATATCTTTCCTTTAGGGTTTTTTTTTTTTGTATGGGGGGGGAGGAAGGGTTATAAAATTACCAAATCGAATCAAATTAAGTAGTCAGAATAATTTTTCTGGTATACATAGATGTTCAAAATTTTGTTCTTTGTTCTTTTATTTCTCTGTTCATTAAAAATTTAAAAGATTAGGCCTCATGTGGTAGCACACACCTTTTAATCGCAGCACTCAGGAGACAGAGGTAGGAGGATCATTGTGAGTTCAAGACCACCCTGAGACTATAGAGTGAGTTCCGGTCAGCCTGGGTTAGGGCAAAACCCTACTCCCCCCCCCAAAAAAAAAATTAAAGATCAACTTTACAGTAAAGATTCCCATGGGATGTGCTAGCAGGAAAGACCTTATTTAACAGATGGGGGTAGTTAGGTCCACTATCACTATCATCTCATGTCCTGCTGTCACACCATTAATGGGGAGCAGTCTTGAGGCTTACAACCCCCTCAACTTAAGTATTTTTCACTCAGGTTACACTATTTGTAAAATGACAGTGTTAATAAAAATAAATCCAAATCTAGAAGTGGAAAAAGCAGAGAAGTGAAAAGAGAAAATTTATCTTCAGGGGACAGTGATAATTCACAGAACTGGTGGACTGTGTACAGCGGCTGTAAAACCAGGGCTTCAGGCTGCTCATAGACTATACCACCTAGCAGCAGAGTGATGTCGGCACATGATTTTACTAGTGAGTCTCAGTTCTCTTGTGCAGAAACTGGGATAATGGAGCTGGGAAATGACTCAGCTGGTAAAGGCACTTGCTTGCCAAACTTGCCTGCCCATGTTCAATTCCTTAGCCACTCATATAAGCCAGACTCGAAAAGTGACTCAAGCATTTGGTGTTTGTTTCACTCAGCTAGAGGCCTTGGCAAGTCCACACATGCATGCATACGTGCACACACACACACATAAATAAATATATTTTTAAATACTTGTGATAGTAATATCTCATGAGGTTGTAGGGAAGAGTAAATCAGTTAATACATAAAGTGCTGCTGACCAGGGACTGGCTGTACAGTAAGCATTCATTACATATCAAGCGTTATTGGGAATGGAGGATATTGCCTTTATTTATTTATTTATTTATTTATTTATTTATTTATTTATTTATTTATTTAAGAGAGAGAGAGAGACAGACAGACAGACAGACAGAGAGAGAATGGGCCTGCCAGGGCCTACAGCCACTGCAAATGACCTCCAGATGCATGCACCACTTTGTGCATCTGGTTTACGGGGGTCCTGGGGAATTGAACCAGGTCCTTTGGCTTTTCAGGCAAGCGCCTTAACCGCTAAGCCATCCCTCCAGCCTGAGGGTATTGTCTTCTAGAGATCATTAAAAATGAGCTTCTCAGGCTGAAGCTTAGTGGTTAAGGTGCTTGCCTGAGAAGCCTAAGGACCCAGGTTCGATTCCCTAGTGTCCATGTAAGCCATATGCACAGGGTAGCCCGTGCATCTGGAGTTTGTGTGCAGTGGCTAGAAGCCTTGGTGTGCCCATTCTATCTGTGACCCCTGCTCTTTTTTCTTGCAAATAAATAAATAAGTGAAATATTTTTAAAATGAGCTTCTCTATCCATTGGTCACAAGTGTCAGAAGCTGAGCTCTGTGATTTAAAAAAAAAATAATCTTTTTTATAACTTAGTAAGTTTTCTTGCCTGCCTGTTCTGTCTGCTGAAAAGTAGTAGCCAAGATTGTGGATTAGTCAGTCAGATGTGCTATTTACTTGGCTTTTTTCTGGGTGGCATGAGGTTCAACTTTATATCCATGCAATCTGATTGGTTAGGCAAGTTGAAAAAATGTCTTGAATAAGGATTAAGCATAGAAACAAGCCAGTAACTATTAGGAATTGCTGTCATGGAGATCAAATAGTTTCATACACAAAATAAGAACTCAATATATTATATCAGCACACCATTACTCCATAAATATTTTTCTGTGATAGAGGTGGGGGTGGGGGTAAAAAAGTAGGTGGCAGTGGGACTCTCATCATAGAACTGTCAAGCTGGTATGGAAATGATTTCTCCAGAGGGAGAACAGAGAACAACCAGCACTGTTGAATCACCATACTTTCTGATGTCTAGGCTCACAAATTGTATGCTGCTTTGCCCAGTACTGTAAGATCCCTTTAAAAGTCATCAATTTCTCTGCTTTTATTCTGAAAGCCAGCAGCAGGGCGCCAGGAAATCCTGGCTGAAGGCATATGTATGTATATAAATCTTATCCTCTTAAATTTAATACATCAAAAACTAGTTAACGAAGTTTGTGTTACATCATAGTTTTCAGGCTAGTGTTTTCCCCCTCAAGGTCTATTCTGTTAACTTTTTCTGATTAGTTTATTTTAATTGAATATGCTTGCAATCATTATCATGGTATTGTTTTAACAGAAAATGTGGAAATATATAGGAAAGCAAATAAAACACACAAATAATGTTTTATTAGTGGATTAAAAAAACTTTCTCTACAGTCGCAGAGTATGGCTTCCACTCTCCTGTCCTGGGTTCTTCCTTAGCCTTGCATTTTCTAGAGTCAGTGTTACACAATCATTAGCATATTTGGAATGCAGTATAATTCAGTCCTCTGCCCCAGCAATGGGGCATCACTCCCTCCCACCAGAGGAAGGCATCAGGCAATGTGACAGTAAGCATGCTTTACTATTGCCTCAATTTGACCACTAGCGAGCTTAAGTGCCTTACCATGTTGCCACAAGTCATTCTTTTCCCACTTTGATCCACTCCGTAGACTTTTAAAAAATTGGTTGGTGTTTTTTCAATTAAAATTTAATACTGTTATTAATTACCAGAAGTCTTTGGGTTGCTTTTATATATTGCAAATGTTCTTTTTTGTTTTGTTTTGTTTTGTTTTTGTTTTCTGAGGCAGGGTCTTACTGTAGCTCAGGCTGACCTGGAATTCCCTATGTAGTCTCAGGGTGGCCTTGAACTCTCAGTGATCCTCTTACCTCTGCCTCCCAAGTGCTGGGATTAAAGAAGTGTGCCACTATGCCCGGCTTGCAAATACTCTTTTGGACTAAAGATGTTTTATCTTCTTTGGTTTTCAATTTTTGTATGGTTGAATTTAACATTTTCTAGTCTTTGTTTCCTGACTTCTAGGTTTCCTGTCTTCCTTGAAGATTCGCCTGTTAAATTGAAGGTTATAAGAACAATGTTCCTATAATTTTAGTCTAGTAACTTTTTGGTGTTCTTTCCTTCCTTCTTTTAGTCCTCCCTCCATCCTTTTCTATTTCTTTCACTTTCTTCCCTATCTCCTTCTATCCCTCTCTCTAATTTTCTCTTTTCTTTATTCATCTTTAACCATCTGGATTTCATTTATGCTTCTATGAGGAGTTTCAGAGCACATTTTATATTATCCGATATCCGACATTTGTCCCAGGTTTCTCTCTAACCTAATGGTGGCTCAATGAATTGGAGTTTTTTTTTCTTTTCTGGTATTTACCCATGGGCAAATATCCAAGGAGCTGTTAATCTTCCCTTTTCTAAGCTTCTTGGCCTGTATTCCTCTCAACTTGCATAGGTCCTCTGGTCACCTCGAGTTCTCCTCCTCTTCTGTTCAGTGCTCCCTGAATTGTGCTTTATGTTCACTTTGGTCAGTCTCTCTCCTCTGTGGTGGTAGTCTGCATGCTTTTCTGATTTGTTAAGTCCTCTACCACTTTTTTGTGAAATATTTTATGTGTATTAAAATGTTTGCCTCTGATTATGAACATCTCTACTGCAAGAGTCTCAAGTTAAATGATGTAATCATAGCTTAATGGTTTTTTGGGGCCTTTTAGTCTTTTGCCTTATAATCTGTAATAGAAATATAACATACATTTATTCAGTGTCTCTTGTATTATGAACAACTACCATGTATGTTCTTGCTTGCAAAAATTACATTAAAGTAAATTTTCAAAAATTGACATTTTTTGTGGAGGAGGGATTAGGGTGGGGGCGGGGAGGGAGAGTGGTTTAAATATATGGCTCCATAGACTCAGGCTTGAAGTTTGAGTCTCCAGTGGAGGGAGTACTACTGGGGAAGAGGCATGCCACTGGGGCAGATCTTAAGTCCAGCCCTAAAGTGTGTGGAGAGAGATCTGTTTGGCTGTTCATGCTTGTTGGTGTTGGTGTTTTCTGGTTGTTTGGCAATGTCTCTGTGCTTGGATCTATGGAAATGAGCCAGCTTATTCCATCATTGATAGTATTCCTCTGAAGTTTGTAAACATGAAATAAGCCCCATCCTCCCACAAGCTGTGTCTAGTTGGATGTGCCAGTAACAGGTAGCTGACTGCAAGATATGCTCAGAAACAAGTGAAAACTTTCTTTAACCAATCATATAAGCTTCCAGGCATGGTGGTTCTTGTCAGTAGTCCCAGCACCCAGGGCACTGATGCAAGAATCTCAAAAAAACCCAAACAAGCAAGTAAACAAACAAATAAATGAAAATTCCAGGCTCACCTTGTTGCTCAACATAGTTTCTCAAGCTCTGACCATTGCTTTTGCCTTGGAGTCAGCAGGAAGGAAGAAATGCAGTGAGGACACTTCCTAGAGGAAATATTTCTTCCTAAATGTCATCAGAAAAAACTTAACCATGGTACAGAGTGCTATTTGTGGGTTATGATAACATCCGGAGACAGACAGTAGTGATAGTTGTACAGTAATATGAATGTTAAGCTCATATATATGCACTTAAAATAGTTATGATGATAAATTTTATGTTTTGTACATTTTACTATAAAAAATAATTGCCTGTTGGGAGAAGAGGCTGGGAAATGTGGGCTTTATTTTGGATAGCCTTTACCCTTCTAAAAATCCAAGATTCTGTTATTAAAGAAGAGTAAATATTAAAGAATACCTAGTGGTTTTTAAACATTTGTAATGGTGGGAAATATAAACAGCCATGGCAAAGAAGCCAAAAGAGAGAGCGAGAAGAGAGAAATCCATGAATGAGCTATGGTGTAAGCTGGTCAGTGGGATTGATGAATGTATTTGCCAGAGGAAAAGGAAAAAAAGTCAGACTAAGTTTTGGTATGGAATCCCAAATTTTTATGTTCTGTGTTTATTCAGTGGCATTGCTAAAGCGTGGAATGGGGCATATTTTGGGGAAGGATCTGGCCCAATAATGTTGGATGAAGTACGCTGCACTGGGAATGAGCTTTCAATTGAACAATGTCCAAAGAGCTCCTGGGGGGAACATAACTGTGGCCATAAAGAAGATGCTGGTGTATCCTGTGTGCCCCTGACAGGTAAGGGTCTCACCCCTAAACGTGCTAATCTCTGCCCTCACAACTCTTGGGTTTGCCATAGCTTAGTTTCTCAATTTGAGTAATAGGGCCAAATGAGATACAAATTACTTCCAAATGAACTAAAACAACTAACAGAAATTTTACACTAGCCTACTCTCTGTCCTCATTCATAAATATTTCTGAAAATTTCAAATTGAAGTTCTACAAGCAGGTCAGAAACAATCTTTTTATTGCAGCATTTACTACCCAGTAGTCAAAATCAATGTGCAATGACAGAGTCCAAAGATTAAGTGTCACTATATTACATCTTCTTAAAAATTTTTATTTGTTTATTAGAGAGAGAGAGAGAGAATGGGTGGCCTCCAGCCACTGCAAATGAACTCCAGATACATGTGCCACCTTGTGCATGTGGCTTACATGGGGCCTGGGGAATCAGTCCTTTGGCTTTGCAGGCAAGTGCTTTAACTGCTATGCCATCTCTCCAGTGTAAAATTTAATTTCTTTTTTTAAAAATTATATCTTAAAATATTTTATTTTCACTTATGTGCTTGAGAGAGAAAGGAGAGAAAGAGAGAGAGAATGGGTGAGCCAGGACGTCCACTGTGAATGAACTCCAGATGCCTGTGCCCCCTTGTGCACTTGACTTATGTGGGTCCTGGGGAATTGGACCTGGGTCCTTAGACCTCATGGGCAAGTGCCTTAATAGCTAAGCCATCTCTCCAGCTCTATATTACATTTTTTACGTATTCCTCCATTAACCAGTCTTATTCAGAATGTGTTCCTAGCTAGTATAAAACAGTATTGATGGGATTATTGGTTAAAGCATACTGCTAGAGAAACCAAGTTAGCTTTGCTGGACACAATTGTCAGACTATCGCAAATTGCAGCATACCTGTCCAAATAGATCATGTGTTGTGAGAAGGGGATGTGTGAGTGCAAAAGGGTATGTGAATATGATTTTCATGTTAACACCAAAGAAGGAAAAGTAGAAAGGCAAGTTGGGTTATCACAAATTCATTACTTCTATAGTAAAAAGAACTAAAGGGCTGGAGAGATGGCTGAGCTTTAAGGCACTGGCCTGTGATGCCTAAGGACCCAGGTTCTACTCCCCATAACCTATATAAGACAGATGCAGAAGGTGACACATGTGTCTGATGTTTATTTGCAGTGGCTAAAGGCCCTGGTGTGCCCACTCTATCTGCTTCTTTCTCTCATTCTTCTCTCTCATAAATAAATAATTAAGATTTTAAAATATTTTGTTTATTTATTTGATAGAGAAAGGCAGATGGAGAAAGAGAGAGAGAATGGGCACATCAGGGTGTCTAGCCACTCCAAATGAACTCCAGACGCATGTGCTATCTTGCGCATCTGGCTTAAGTGGATCATAGGGAATTGAACCTAGGTCCTTAGGCTTTGTAGGCAAGTACCTTAACTGTTAGCCATCTCTCCAACCCTAAAATATTTTAAAATATATTTTATTTATTTGAGAGAGAGAGGGAGAAAGAATTGGCAAGCCATGGCCTCCAGCCACTGCAAATGAACTCCAGATGCATGCACCCCCTTGTGCATCTGGCTTACATGGGTCCTAGAGTGTCGAACCTGGATCCTTTGGCTTTGCAGGCAAACACCTTACTGCTAAGCCATCTCTCAAGTCCCCCCTAAAATATTTTTTTAAAGTCAAAAATTTCCACGTAATCCTTCTTGAGAAAAAGCAAAAGAGAGCCAGAGGGGCCCTGAAACCACCTGAGAGTAGAGTTTAAATCTACAGAACCCATGAAAATAGCGTGGCATGGTGACATGCACCTGTAACCCCAGTCATGCCAAAGGAACAGAGACCAGGGAATTGCCTGGGTTTATTGCCACTGAAGGCGAGTGCATAGGGTGCTGCAGGGGCACATCCATGTGCATATACCACACACACCACCACCACCACCACGTGGCATACACACAAGGAAAAGAATAAAGCAAAAGAATAAATTCTTATTGCCTACAGAATACTGAATTTGCATCATAGTATTGATTATACAAACTATTGTTTTTATTTGAAACAGAATACATTTATACACAAGAGAAGCTTACAATTTATATAAAAGTTATGGCAGAAGACTTCATTTCCTTGACATACTATTTCACTGTCCTTCATATGATAATCTTGTGTTATAGTGGCAGTGGTAGGTGAGGTAATATCTGTTACAATCATTTGCAGATAGTAAAATATTAGATCAACAAATGGTTTTGTTTTTTTACTTGTTTTAGTAGATCCCAGAGACTAATGAACTTATGACTTATACTCAGATTATTGTTATTTCATTGAAAATTGTTTGGATTATTTTGGATGGAAATACTTTTATATTTACTTTTTGGAATTAAATTTATTTTATTATGTATCTGCTTAGAAACTTTGTATAGAATTCTCTGAATTTGTAGAATTCATTGAACTAAGAAGATTTAAATTTCAGATCTATATCATCAGTAAACAAACAAAGGTAAAATTCATACCAAATTTTTTGTCATTCATGAATGCTTTAGTATTGATAAGATAGTTGTTTATAGAATAGCTTTTACTGCATTCATAATTCAGCATTTTTATTTGCAGTTAAAATTTTGAGATATTTCCTAATTATACTTTCTTGCTATTTAAATATAAATGGCTAGTATTTTTTATATTTATGGGAACTGCAGAATGGGAAACTTCCAAAATACTATTTAATCTAGAAAATGCATAATTTTTACTTAGAAACTGGGGAGATGGTTCAATGAATTGCACACTTGCCACACAACTCAGAGTAGCTGAGTTCAGATCTCCAGACCCCATGTAAAAGCTGGAAGCTGTGGCAGGCTTCTATAATTCCAGAAGAGAGGTGAAGGCAGAATTTCCCAGAAACTTGTGAAAAGAGTATTCAGCAATAAGAGACCCTCCTTTGAAGGAGATGGAAAGCTGACATCCACATGTGCACCATGACACATGCATACCTGCACTTACACACATGAACACACACACACACACACACACATATACCAAATAGATTTTACACACACACACTTAGAAATTATATCAGAATATACTTTTATACACAGAATAATTTAAAACTATTAGGAAGATACACACTGTGGTAAACTTCAGAAACAGTACAATGATCTCCAGAGCGTCACTGAGCAGAGTTAGAACATAAGTAACAGAAAGCTCAGGGAGAGGCCTGAATATGGTGGTGCTTCTGGGAAAGTTGAAAGTGGTTTGCTGTTGTTGATTGGCCTTGTCTCCTTGTCTCCTGCTCACAGATGGGGTGATCAGACTTGCAGGAGGAAAAGGCAGCCATGAAGGTCGCCTGGAGGTATACTATCTGGGACAGTGGGGAACTGTCTGTGATGATGGCTGGACTGAGATGAATACATACGTGGTTTGTCGGCAGCTGGGATTTAAGTAAGGCTCATAGATGTGAGGAAGCTGAATGCCAAATTATAAAAGTTTCACTACATAATCCTTACTTATTAAAATACATGTTATCTTTAATGTATCATCTATCTCTATCATCTATCTTATTTGTTTATCATTTATTTTTCTGTCATAGGGAACACGCACTTGCCTCCTTGCTGGTAACAGCACAGCAATATGAAAGTGACATTTTCTAAGATAATGATTAACCATCACTTGATATTTATTTCATTTACTTTCCCCACTACCACCTTTTCTCTTGAACAAATTGCTTGACGTTATGCTATGGGTGACTTCTGGGTCCTTTTGTATCTGTAAGAGTTTGAATGCTTGATTTTACTCTGACGTATTGCTACTGTCAGAACTTGTTAGTTGTAACATCACTGCGGCTAAAATTACAATGAAGTCCAATGACAAACGTTCTGAAACCACATGATCCTTTTTCTCAGAATGGCTTGGTAATTGACACTTTTATTTGAGAAAAACAGCCCTCTTGTCATGATATGACCTTTAGAACTTACATTTGACCTTGCCCACTTAAAATCCGAGTGTCATACTTTGGGCAATATGTTTCATGTCACATGTATAATGCAATCCAGTGCAAAGACGTCATTTGGTTGAAGTAATTGCAAATGATGCCCTTGAGCTAAATACATGAATGAATCCAAAGAATGCCCATTCTTTCTCATTTTCTATATTTCTATATCATGCTTTAAATAATAGCAAGAGCAGTACATTTCAGTTTAAGATAGAGCATATTGTAAATATTTTTTTAAACCTTAAAAATATACATTCATTCAAGTTGGGCCGATCCGTGTTTAAACATACATTTAAAAATTTATACATGTAAACTAAAACAGAGGAAGTTTATAAAAGAGAAAATTCCCACCTGGCCAATGCGGCATTGGAGTTACAGGAGTGAAAACAAAAGAAAATTAAATGCTCTTAATAATTTTTCCATTTTGCACTATTAGTATTATAATTTGCATGTATTTTGTTGTCAGCTATTACAGTACATATGTGACTTTTATATACACTATTTACTTTTATATTGGTACATAGACACAGGTTTTGCTAATAGCAGATATCTATTAAGTGTTCATACTGTGGTTTACTTAATGTTCAAACTAATTTTCTTGGTTAAAATTAATTTTTAATTTTGTTAGATTAATTACAAATAATGCTATCATAAAGATATAAATACATATAACTGGCCTGCATTTTGAATTTTCCTGGGCATAGCAGTTGTTAAAATTATTAGGTCAAGCCGGGCGTGGTGGCGCACGCCTTTAATCCCAGCACTCAGGAGGCAGAGGTAGGATGATCGCCGAGAGTTCGAGGCCACCCTGAGACTACATAGTTAATTCCAGGTCAGCCTGGACCAGAATGAGACCCTACCTCGTAAAACCCCCCAAAAATAAATAAATTATTAGGTCAAAGGGATGGTAGAATAGCCAAATAAATATTGATATGTAATTAATATGAATCACTTAATACACCACTTTATATTTAAGTGGCTCTCTGTTGCACTAACAATTGTATCCTCAGTTTCCATAGATTTATGAAGATGCATAAGTCCTATTATTTGCCATTCATTTTCACATGTTTTCTATGAATCAAAATCAATGATGGATATTGAATTTTCCTCTATATTTCATTTATTTTAATTTTTAAAAGTCCATTCTGATTTTCTTTCATACATAGTGTATCTGAACTTATTAGTTCTAAAAATACCCTCATTCATCTGTTGTGAGCATGTGCTGCATTTAGTTTACAGTAGAACTTCACAAAGAATCTAACCATTTACAGTGAGAAAAAAGAGTCAGCTGTGGGTTTATTTGTACAAATGCAATCCTAATGTAAAAGAACTTCCTATTATATGTTATTTTTTTGAACTAGACAGATGACAATCAGTGATGCTTTTTCGAGAAAAATATTTTACATTAAAAGTGACAGCTATGTGAGATTTACATTAATTACTTTTCTAGCTAAAGCTTGATTAGTTAGTAAGATAGAAGGGAAAAAAAGCCTTAAAATGACTAATTTAAAAGCTGCATTGGGGCCAATCGTGGTGGCATGTGCCTTTAATCCCAGCACTTGGGAGGCAGAGGTAGGAGGTGTGCTGTGAGTTCAAGGTCACCCTGAGACTACCTAGTGAATTCCAGGTCAGTCTAGGCTAGCGCAAGAGCCTACCTCGAAAAACCATTAAAAAAATAGTTGCATTGTTTTAATTTATTAAATGTTCACTTACATAAACAAATTTAATAAATAAAACAACTGGGAAAATACATGGCAGATTGAAAGAACTCTTCATATATTTTTTAAAAACTTTTTCTTTTTAAAATTTATTTATTTATTTGACAGAGAAAGAGGGGGAGAGAGAGAAAGAAAGAGGGGGAGAGAGAGAGAAAGAGAGCGAGAGAGAGAATGGGCACACCAGGGCCTCCAGCCACTGCAAATGTATTCCAGTTGCATGCACCCCCTTGTGCATCTGGCTAACGTGGGTCCTGGGGAATTGAACCTGGGTCCTTTGGCTTTGCAGGCAAACACCTTAACTGCTAAGTCAACCCTCCAGCCCACTTTTTATATTTTTAATGAAGAATTAAAAATGTCAAGTGATTGAAATCAAGTTTATGACAAAGAGTTAAATTTCAAGATCTTTATGTTGAAGTTTTGTAATTTAATGAATAAGGGGAACATGGAAGGAAGGATGAAAGTGCAGACTAACACAACTTATAGTTTTATAATTTTACAGATACTTGCTCTTTCACAGCCTATCACTGCAATACACATAACAAATGTAATAAAATCAGTTGCCACACACGTGTAATTTATAAAATTTTTAAAAATTAAATCTATATGACCTTATGAAAAGCTAAGAACCTTGTCATTCTGATTTCGATGAGCTGATATTGAATGTTATCCCTGATTGGGCGTAGTGCTTGAGAATTAACACACACTGGTTTGGAGAAGAGCTCCAGAGAAGCTGATGAAATCAGGGGAGCTCAGAGAGTTCAGCACTCCCTCCCTGCCTCAAAGTATTACTTCCATGGGCAAGAATTTGAAGTTTATCTCTTTGCATTCTCTCTGGCTGGTGGGTTAAGTTGTAGACAAAACACAGGAATGAATTACTCATTAGTTCTTCATGGAGTCAATCAAAAATTAGGATGATTTAAATGTGTGTAAAGCAAACATGGCTTTGAGGCTCCAAGGTGAGAGAAACACCACATTCTTAAACTCTGAAGTCATGACACTTAATTATGTTGTTTGTTCCTTGAAACCAGAGATGGTTCTGGACACAACATTCATTTCATTGCCACAGATACGGCAAACAAGCATCTGCAAACCATCTTGAAGACAGCACAGGGCCCATATGGTTGGATGACGTCAGCTGCTCCGGAAAGGAAACCAGTTTCCTTCAGTGTTCGAGGGGACAGTGGGCAAAGCACGACTGCAGCCACCGGGAAGACGTTGGCATTGCCTGCTACCCCGACAGCCATGGGCACAGGCTCCCCTCTGGTGAGGACTGGGCGGAGTTTATGGGGAGCCACAGTTCAGTGGTCCTGTATCTCCACCCATCAATATGGAATGTGAAGCCTTCCTATCCTTGGCCTGACTTTACAAATCTGTTTCCCAAGAAAAATCCTCTTTTGAGCTTCTCAGCTACCATGACATTTCTACCTAAATTTGGTTTTTGTTTATTTGAAGTCTTACATTTCTCACTAAAAAATGTTTATAATCCCAGATATCTGCATGGTGGAAGACCTTGAAATATCCATTCGGATATTCATTGGTCAAATATTCTAGTTTTCATTTTCCTTGAATGCTAGTGAACTATTTAGACAACATTAAAAACAAACCAAACAGCACTTGAGAGACAGAAGTAGAAGGATCATGGTGAGTTCGAGGCCAACCTGAAACTACATAGGGAATTCCAGGTCAGCCTGGGCTAGAGTGAGACCCTACCTCAAAAACAAAACAAAACAGGTGAATATTCTTTTCTCCTGTCTCAGGATTGGATTAAAGACAAGTAGCTTTTCTAGCAGTCTTAAAATAATCATGGATAAATAGTCTCTCATGATGTTGCCTCTTAGTCAGTTTTATAGCATAAACTTAGACTGAAATGAATATTTCTGTTAGATTTTCTTCTTGTAGGAAATAGGGTTATGTTCTGAAAATAATGTATGACATCAATGTTACAGGAAAAATCAAAGCAAGTTACTAGACAATCAGCTTGAAATATTTAATAATATTGCATATTCATAGGGTTGCTGGTCCTCTCAACCATTTTATATACAAGAATTTAGGGGCGGTACTATAGCTTAATGGTAGAATGCTTGCCTATCATGCCCAAAGCATTGGGTTCAATCCCTAGAGCTACAAAACAAAACAAGAAACAAACACCATAGTGCACATTACTATTGTTACTGTCCCAACAGAACTCAAGTATTCTGTGTATAATGACCTCGGTCATACAATTTCCCTTTGAGAATAGAAAATACAGTGATTTTTAAACAGCTAAGATTAGATTCAGGAATATTGGGTACATTATTTTTACAATGCACACAATTGAGA
>PVKW010029540.1:0-26545 GCA_004027895.1 Orientallactaga bullata
CTACCTCTGCCTCCTGAGTGTTGGGATTAAAGGTGTGTACCACCACGCCCGGCTCCAACAGCCAGTTTTTAACAAGACACCAACTGTGGGTACCAACAGTTCCCTCTGGATGTAGGATCAGATTCTGTAGGTTAAGCGCTCTGGCTCTGTGGCTGTCCCTCACTTCAGATACCAATCAATGAACAGTCCTCGCCTCCGGCATTTCTGAACTAAATTCAGTTCCCACACCCCTTCCTTGATATCAGTCCTTTACTAGAGCAGCTACTCTGTTGATGTTGACTGGATTGCTGTGAAGGATGTAGTCAGGGGAAGACATGGTTAGGGCAGGGTATGTGGGTGGATCTTCAGTACCCTCAGCTTCTGCAGTGTTCAGCTGTCCAGAATCCAACCTCATTCTTTCAGGTTTTTATGAAGGTGTGGTTGATAAATTATTGGTCTTTTGTGATCAAGTCATCTTTGGCCTAACTTCCCTCCTAGAAGGTCTAGTATAAGGCTGAAGTTCTCACCTTCTAATCACTCGTTTGGTTCCCATGACAACCAGCTCCTATCATGAAGTTAACCAAGTGTACCTAGCTACTAAGTCAACATTTTATTGAACAGAATACTTAACTTGTTTTGGTTATTGTGACACCTGATAATTTTTTCAGGAAAGATTAGGCCAAAAGTCAACATGCAATTGGCTCCTTGGCCCTCCATAATCCCCCAAATCAGATCAAAAATGTTTGTCAGGCCCCATGTAGTGGTGCACACCTTTAATCCCAGCACTTCAGTGGCAAAGATAGGAGGATCGCTGTGAGTTTGAGGCCAGCCTGGGACGATAGAGTGATTCCCAGGTCAGCCTGGGCTATACTGAGACACTCCCTTGATTAAAAACAACCAAAAAAGTGTGTTATGGGAGTCGGAAATAGTGCCTATTCTGAACATGTGCAGACTTTTGTCATTATTCCCTGAGCAGCAAAATGATAGCGATTACATTGTGCTGAGTATTATTACGTAAGTAAGCACTTTTTGGGGTTTTGGGGATTGAACCCAAGGCTTGAGTCATGCTAGGTTAGTGGTGTTCCAAGGAGCCATTCCTAACCCTACACAGTTTTTTTAAAATTTTAATTTTCGAGAAAGAGACACATAGAGAGTGGGCATGTGTGACCTTGTGCTTGCCTCACCTTCATGTGTGTGCCTAATGTGGGGTCTGGAGAGTCGAACATGGGTCCTTAGGCTTCACAGGCAAGCACCTTAAAAGCTAAGCCATCTCTCCAGCCCATTTTTTTTTTAAAGAAAAGCTTTTTAAAGAAGTATTTTATTTTCATTTGAGAGAGAGTGCGAGCGAGCGAGCACCAGGGCCTCCAGCTACTGCAAATGAACTCCAGACGCATGTGCCACCTTGTTCATCTGGCTTATGTGGGTCCTGGGAAGTCGAACCTGGGTCCTAGGTTAGGGTTAGCACCTTAACCACTAAGCCATCTCTCTTCAGCCCTAAAGTTTTAATTTAAATTTATTTATTTATATAAATATTTTTAAAATGTATTTATTTATTTGAGAGAGAGGGAGAGAATGGGCACACCAGGGCCACTGCAGATAAACTGCAGATGTATGTGTATCTTGCTTACATGGGTACTGGAGAATCGAACCTTGATCTTTAGGCTTCGCAGGCAAGCACCTTGACCTTTAAGCTATCCTCTCCAGCCTGTGTGTGTGTATATATATATATATTTTGCATAGGTTACGGTCTTTATACCCTCTCCCCTGTTCCATTTCCCTGAGGGCTGTTCTCAGTAGGGTCCTTTGTTTTTGTTTTTGTTTTTGGTTTTTGCAAGGTAGGGTCTCACTCTGGTTCAGGCTGACCTGGAGGGTCCTTTGTTTTTGTGGAGTAATTTAGCCCTCTGTTTCAGGCAGGGGCTGTGCCTCAGGATATTTCTATTCACCTTGTGCCTTTTAGAATGTCCCTGCCCCTTACACAAATTTTTATAAAGGACTTAAACACCTGCAGATTCTTGGTTTTTAGGGATCTTTTGCTTCTTCTTCATTATCTTACTCTTGCCAAGAAGTCATTCTGTAGCCCAGGCTAGCCTCAAATTCACAGCAGTCCTCCTATCTCAGCTTTGCAGATTACAGGTATGAGCCTCCAAGCCTGGCTTTATATTTCTTAACTGTAATAATATCAGGAAAACATAAAGTTGAATGTAGGTAGGTTCAGTATCTTGAAACACTGGAGCAAAGTAGTTCAGATTTCAGAATACCTTCACGTATATAGTGAGAAGTCCTTAGGGATTAGACTAACTCCAAACATGATGTTAATATTTTATGTACAAATTATACACATTAGCTAAAGGTGATTTTACATATTTTTCCAGCTGAGGGTTCTGCTCTGTTCACATACCATTCGTTAGGTTGTATCTGAGTGCCTGGTCTCTTTTGTTTTTAAATATTTTTATTCATTTATTGGAGGTAGAGAGTGGGCACAGCAGGGGTTCTTGCCATTGCACATGGACTCCAAATGCATGGGCCACTTTGTGTGTGTGACTTTACATGGGTACTGGGGAATCGAATCTAGACCTGCAGGGTTTGTGAGCAAGTGTCTTTAAATAGTGTGCCATCTCCTCCGCCCGCCCTGGTCTCCTTCTGTAACGGTAGGCTGTTGAGTGGAGGGTCAAGTGGCGCTCTGTTGACGAGACTTCTCTCTCCTTTGTAGCTTCTGCGTCATGGTATTGGTCTTTCTACAAGCTCTGACAGTGAAATGATCACTCAGTTACTGGCGTATACGCCTCCTCAGGAACGGGATGACACCCCAGATTGGGTAGCAAGGTAATCATATAACTGGGATGTACTTGCTGCTCTGGTAATGCGTTTCTGCCTTGTGTATGTCTATAGCCAGGGTGACTCATTCTCCTTTCTAACTCAGGATTAAAAACTTAATGAAGGAAGCGCCTACAGCATACTCCCTGCTCATAATGCACAGAGATGTTATTTACGCAGTACGGGACCCGTACGGAGCTCGTCCTCTATGTATCGGGCGTCTCATTCCAGTTTCTGATATAAATGACAAAGGTACTAAGTTTCAGAAGGAATTTAATTTTCATAATGCAAGCCCTAAAGTCTCTCTCCAGCCCCTCCCATTTTTTGGTGTGTGTGGGTGTGCATATGTGGAGTGTTGATGTGTGCACTCTTGTCTGTGCAGAGGCCAGAGGAGTACATCGGGTGTCCTTCTCTGTGTCTGCATTGCTTCCTTGAGACGGACTCTCTCTTTGAACCTGGAGCTGCTGTTTTCAGTGAGCTTCAGCAATTCTGTCTCTGCATATCACAGGACTGGGGTTGTAGCCATGAGTGGCTACACCGACTTTAACATGTGGGCTAGGGACTGAACTCAGGTCCTCATGCCCGAGTGCAAGTGCCCACCAAGCCGTCTACTTAGCCCTCTATTTTCTTTTATGAGCCCTGACATCCTTAGGTATAGGAAGCTTATGGATAAGAAAGGATAGGCAAAAATAAAAAAAAATGGTATTGTCAGTTTTTTTTTTTTAGATTTTATTTTTATTTATTTACTTATTAGAGAGAAAGAGAGAGAGAATGGGAACGCCAGGGCCTCCAGCCACTGCAAACGAACTCCAGATGCATGTGCCACCATGTGCATCTGGCTTACATGGGACCTTGAGAATTGAACCTGGGTTCTTAGGCTTTGCAGGCATGCACCTTAACCGCTAAGCCATCTCTTCAGCCCGGTATTGTCACTTTTTAAAGAACATTTACTTGACCATGTCGGAAAATGAGCCAAAACAAACAAACAAAATAGAAAAATCAAATAACACAGACACAAAAATTCCTAGAGGGTTAGGAGATGGTTCAGTGGTTAAAGGTGCCTGTTGGACTGCGGATCAATTTTCTATCACCCACCTAAAGCCAGACGCAAAAAGTTTCACAAGCATTTGGCATTCGTTTGCCTCAGCAAGAGGCTCTGCCACACCCATATATGCACACACTCTAGGCAATAAATAAATAAATAAATAAATAAGGCAATAACTCTACTAATTGAATTGTTTTGTTATTAACAGAGAAAAAAACATCAGAAACAGAAGGATGGGTGGTGTCTTCAGAATCTTGTAGCTTTTTATCTATTGGTGCAAGGTAAGTTGTTATCTCATTAGTCATATTGTTTTTTTACCTTGAAAGAATTTTTCAACTCATTTGGTGACACATGTCTTTAATCTGGTGCTCAGAGAGCTGAGGCAGGAGTATCCTAAGTCTGCGGATGATGTAGCTACATAGTGATGACCTTTCAAAAGAAAAAGAAGAGAGAAAGAAAACTTTATCATGCAGGTCTAGTGGCATACACCTATAGGCCTGTACTAGCTAATGGGGAAACTGAGGCATGAGGATCACTTGAGCCCAGCAGTTTAGTGTCAGTTTCAGTAAACCCGTTTCCCAAAATGGGAGCAAATAAATAAATAAATAAATAATTTTTTAAAGAAGTATTTTTCTCAGCCTAGCATGGTGGCATACACCTTTAGTCCCAGCACTTGGGAGGCTGAGGTAGGAGGATGGCTGTGAGTTTGAAGGTACCCTGAGACTACATAGTGAATTCCAGGTCAGCCTGAGCTAGAGACTATCTAGAAAAACCAAAACATTAAAAAAAAAAAAATTGTCAGCAGTTGCTCGCAGACCCTCACTGAAGAGCCTGCCTGCTTTTCTAACTCAAAAAGAGTAACTCTTCTTTTTTATCTTTCTTTCCCTTTGGATGCTGGAGGGAGTCCCAAGTATGCTGCCCTGACACCATGGCACTTGTCCACCTTTATCTTCCTTTCCCCAGGCCCCTGATCTGGAAACTCCCTTCTTTTGTTTGGGGAGCCCTCCTCCTCTCTCAGGAGTCCTTTTTTAATTTGCCTTAATAAAGTTTACTTTGCTCTCCTCCAAAATAAGGTCTTTTTTTTTTCCCTCTTGGCTATTTTTTAAATTGGTGTGTTTCCTTTGTACAGAGTTAGAGGTTTCATAAAAAGTCTTCTGTCTTTAACATTAATTTCCAAATTGCTTTCCAAGGTATTACCGGGAAGTCTTGCCTGGGGAGATTGTGGAAATATCCAGACATAGTGTCCGAACTCTTGATATAATACCCAGGTCTGATGGAAACCCAGTGGCTTTTTGTATCTTTGAATATGTTTATTTTGCAAGACCAGATAGTATGTTTGAAGGTAAGTTGATTTCTTTTCTTGGGCTATTTAGATAAATCTCTCATTTATCTCACTAGAACATGGTAGTTTTGGTCCATAGGCTTATCTGGCTCTTGAAAGCTACATAGTTGTGTGTGTGTATGTATGTACACATGCTGTGTACCCAGAAATCTCAAGGTCACTGTCTTCCCTTTTCAACTGTTGGATTTTATTTTTCTTTTAGGAATAAGGACTGTGATTTCAAAATATAAATTAATGTTATCAATTGAAATACCACACAATTAGCTGGGCGTGGTGGCGCACGCCTTTAATCCCAGCACTTGGGAGGCAGAGGTAGGAGGATCACCATGCGTTCAAGGCCACCCTGAGACTACATAGTGAATTCCAGGTCAGCCTGGGCTAGAGTGAGACCCTACCTCGGGAAAAGAAAAGAAAAGAAAAAAAAAACCCACACAGTTGAATTTTCCATTTTGTGTTTTTCAGCTTTATTGTTTCTGTATACATTACTTTTCTTTTTCTACCTAATGTGTAGAATTCTAGCACTTGCTCTTTAGAATTTTACTATTATGTTAAGTAAAAATAATCTATTTTCTTTTCCAAATACACTAGAACAAATGGTTTATACAGTAAGATACCGCTGTGGTCAGCAGCTGGCCATTGAAGCCCCTGTGGATGCTGATTTGGTCAGCACTGTTCCAGAATCTGCTACCCCTGCTGCTCTTGGTTATGCAGGAAAGGTATTTTCTCTTCATTAGTATTCAATGAATTGCTTGGTGTGGTGGTGCACACCTTTAATCCCAGCACTTGAGAGGCAGAGGTGGGAAGATCTGAGTTCAAGGCCAGTCTTGAGACTACATAGTAAATTCCAGATCACCCTGGGCTAGAGTGGGACCGTACCTCCCTACTTGAAAAAAAAAAAAAAATCAACGAATTGCCTATCCAGGGGACATCATCAACATTTTGTAGAGAAGGGAAGGTTTAAGGTCTAATGGCTCTTTGCAAAACTTACTAGCCTTTTCTTTCACTCAGTGGTAATGGTACTTGTAGTGCAGACCACAGAAACTTTAAACAAAGACTGGGAAATCAGCCTTGCATGTTTGTTTTGTTTTCCTTTTTTTTTTGAGGCAGGGTCTCACTCTAGCCCAGGCTGACCTGGAACTTACTCTGTAGCCCACACTGTCTTTGAACTCACCAACTGCTCTCCCACCTCAGCATCGCAAGTGCTGGGACTAAAGGCAGAGGCCACCGCACAAGGCTTTCTTACTGATTTTAATTAATTTAGTTTACAGAGTAATGAGCTTCGTTGCAGTGTTTTCATATGTACATAATTGTACTTTGTTCTTACCCATCCCCTTCCCCACTGCTCTTCTCCTCTCTTCTCCCTGTTTCCCCTCTTCTAGTCTCACCCCTCTTCTGGTCTTCTTTAACTTTCCTGATTTAAACACACACACATGCTGGGCGTGGTGGCACACGCCTTTAATCCCAGCACTCAGGAGGCAGAGGTAGGAGGATCACCGTGAGTTTGAAGCCACCCTGAGATTACATAGTTAATTCCAGGCCGGCCTGGCCTAGAGCAAGACCCTACCTTGAAAAAAAAACAAACAAAAAAAAGAAGTGACATAAAATAAAGAGGCTGGGGAGATTGCTCAGTGGGTAAAGATGCTTGCTTGTAAAATACCATACAATAAAATGGGCTGAAAATTTAGCTCATATTATGCAAAAGGGACTTCGTGATATATACATATATGTATTTTTTATTATTGACAACTTCCATAATTATAGACAATAAACCATGATAATTCCACCTTCCCACTTTCCCCTTCACAACTCCACTCTCCATAATATAACAAACTATTTTCATTGTAAATTTTAGTAGCAGTAAGGAAGTATGAAAAGATGAAAATGTTTAATATCAGATAATGTTTAAAAAACTTTTCAGGACTGGAGAGATGGCTTAGCGGTTAAGCTCTTGCCTGTGAAGCTTAAGGACCCCAGTTCGAGGCTCAGTTCTTCAGGACCCACATAAGCCAGATGCACAAGGGGGTGCATGCATCTGGAGTTCGCTTGCAGTGGCTGGAGGCCCTGGCACACCCATTCTCTCTCTCTCTATCTGCCTATTTCTGTATCTTTCTCTCTCTCTCAAATAAATAAATAATAAACTATTAAAAAAAATTTCAGTGAGAAAATTTAAATCTTCCCCTAAACTTTCCCAACTCCTAACTAGTTAATTACGCAATAAAGTAACCAAGTTTGGTGTTTTATTTGCTTATAATTTCCGTCTTCTGTTTTTAGTGAAGTTGCCTATAAATAGCACAAAGGCCCAAAGAGAGAAAATGGACTTTCTAGTGGTTATAAAGTCCAGTGTGCTGGGTGTGGTGGTGTATGCCTTTAATCCCAGCACTCCGGGAGGCAGAGGATCACTGTGAGTTCAAGGCCAGCCTGAGACTACATAGTGAATTCCAGGTCAGCTTGGGCTAGAGTGAGAGCCTACCTCGAAAAACAAACAAAAGTTCAGTGTGTCTATTTCAAATACCAAGCCTGAGGCTGGAGAGATGGTTCAGCGGTCAAGGCACCTGCCTGCAAAGTCTAATGACCCAGGTTTGATTTTTCCAGTACCCATGTAAAGCCAGATGCACAAAGTTACGCATGTATCTGGAGTTTGTTTACAGGGGCTAAATGCCCTGGTATACCCATTCTCTCCCTCCATCTGTCTACTTGCAAATAAACAGAATATTAAGGATACCAAGGCTTTTCTTCTTGGTGTTAAAATCATATGTCTGAGGCATAACTGCATTCTCCTGTTGTCTTTCAATCTCAAGCTTAGGCCTCCTACCGCTGAGCACGGCCCCAGCCCATAAATCCCAAGGACTGAGCATTGTCAGCTGCTGAGAGAATGTGTTGTCCTGTGTTTGCTGCTCTCACACATGTGAGGTATACTTTAAGCCTCAAAGACTGTCCAGCTGCTGTGTCCCAGGGTTTGATGGCTGTCACTGCTCTTTGACCATGTCCTTTTTTTTTTTAATTCCTAGTTTTCAAACTAAGCCAGGCTGATCGTTTTAGTCAGTAACTTGAACATTTATGATCAATTTAACCAGGGTTGTCTCAGTCAGAGTGTTATAATATGGTCTAGAAAGGAATTTCCAGGTATTAATGAACAGATAAGTTCTTGTTTGGAAAACAGTATTCTCTTATTCTCAGGCTAGAAATCAAAACAAGTTTTTTTTTCTGATTTCATTCTTTTGAGACTTTCATTCTTGTGTGTCCCAGGCTGGCCTCAAACACATGGCAATCCTCCTGCCTCGGTGCAGAGATTACAGGTTTGAGCCACCACACCAGCTAGCTCAATCTTAAAGAGTAGGTTCCCCTCAAGATGGCGCCCAAGCACTGCCCTGTGAATCGCGTATAATGATGACAAGGTGGCATTCCTCTCCACTGCTGACCCTTCTGCCAGAAGAATTACTTTCTTTCTCACCAAAACCTGCAGAGGATTTGAGGCCAGAGAGGGCTTGTCCTGAGGATACGGCTGTAAGTGCTTTTATTGTTTAGATAGAGCTTCTGCCCCATCCATATATCTCTCCCCTGTGCGTGTGTGCGCATGCACACACACACAGACACAAGCTGGAGAAGCGCTGTGCTCAGCCTGGCTTTCTTTTCAGCACTACGTCCGTCTTTTCCCCAGCATTTTTCAACTGTCAGATCACTACTACCTTTGTGGATTTCCAAAGGTCTTCTTCCTTATGTCTTGGAATCATCTGCATTTGTTTTATTCTGGTCTACCACCTTACCTGGAACTCTGTCACCCTAAAGATAGGAGCTGGCATGCTGGTGTAGGCCTAGAATCTGAGCACTAGGGCAGCTGAGGCAGGAAGATTGCTACGAGATGGAGGCCAACCTAGGCTGCGTAGTAAGACCTCCTGTCTCAGAGAAAACAAAAAAAGTAGCATCACGAACATAGAGAGTTTAGTGGTGCTGGGCATGGTGGTGGTGCATGCCATTAATCCCAGCACTTGGGAGGCTGAGGTAGGAGGATCACTATGAGTTTGAGGCTAGCCTGGGCTAGAGTGAAACACTGCTTCAAAAAAAAAAAAAAAAAAGAAAGAAAGAAAGAAAGAAAGAAAGAAAGAAAGAAAGAAAGAAAGAAAATGTTCCAAAATCCAAAGTTTTTTTGATCACAAACCTCACCCCAAGTAGAAATTTCCATACCTGACCTTATGTGATGTGTCATTGTCAAAATAGGCTTGCACTAAAAACAATGTGTAAGTTACCTTCAGGCTATGTGTATAGGTGTATCTAAAATGAATTTCATGTCTGGTCTTGGCTCCTATGCCTAAGATGTCTACTGCAACAGATTGCAAAATCCAAAAAAAAAGAAAAATTCTAAAATTTGAACCATTATTGGCACCAACCATTTCAGATATAGGATATCTAATCTGTATTTAGTAAAATATCCTTGGAAGTCCCCTTGCAAGCTGCTAGTGTGTCCATTCCCTAAAGCGTATGGGCGATAACAAAATTGTGTGTGTCACTTTGTATGTCTTTAGTCTTTTGCTTAATTTCATATTTCATAACCTGGTGATTAGCTATAGTGATCCTAGGGTGTAATGTACAGTATCCACTATCTGTCTACTGCCGTAGTGAAACATACGAGGCTGGGTAACTTCTCAAAGTTTAGTTCACAGTTCTGGAAATTCAGTGGTACAAGTGTTGGCATTTGCTTGGCCCTGATGAAGGATTCACGGTTGATGGCACCGTGGTGGGAGTGCTTGCAGAAGCCAGATAGTACATCTTTAGACAGTGAGGTCGATAAGGATTCACGGTCAGTCTTGGGCTTTTTTTTTTTTAAAGCAATGTGCTCTTATAAGACATAATTCAGGATCCCATGAGAACTACCTTAATCCCATCTGAGAACAGGATCTTCCACCTCTAAAGCTTCCACAACTCTGAGAAGCACACTTCCAACCATATCAGATAGTTTAATCTGTTCTAAAAGAAATAATTTGCATATATTTTAGAGGTTACTTTGAGAAATGCATGAACACCTCTTGTCTTTACAGAAGCATCTTTGTAGCCTACTACGTGTTTTTTTTGTTTGTTTGTCTGTTTTTTGTTTTGCGAGGTAGGGTCTTGCTCTCCAGCACAAGCTGACCTGGAACTTACTATGTAGTCTCAGGGTAACCATGAACTCACGGCAATACTCCTACCTCTGTCCCCTGAGTGCTGGGATTAAAGGCATGTGCCACCACAGCCTATTTATAGCCTACTGGTTTTAATTAGTTGCTTCTGCCAATATTAAATACTTTTCTCACAGCATTTTATTCTATTTTGTCTAGTGCTTAAGACAAAAATGTTTAAAATGAATTGGTTTTCCAGCAGGGATCTCCTTTATGTAGTGAAGGGGAAATTATGATCTGATGATGGGCAGCCAGGGGGAGGACAACTCTGAAGTGTCACATGCACGTTTTAGTGGAAGTTCAGCCTACAGAAGAAAACAGGAGCCTGGAGCGCTTTGCTTGCTGCTCACTGTTGGTGTGTCTCTCTCCGTCAGTGTGGACTTCCATATGTGGAGGTGCTGTGTAAAAACCGGTACGTGGGGAGAACCTTCATTCAGCCAAACATGAGGCTCAGACAGCTTGGTGTTGCAAAGAAGTTCGGAGTGTTGTCTGACAACTTCAAAGGCAAAAGAATTGTCCTTATAGACGATTCAATTGTGAGAGGCAACACTATCTCACCCATAATAAAACTGCTCAAAGAATCCGGTGCAAAAGAGGTAAGCAGTGTTGAAGCACACTCTGCGGTACCAGTAGCTTCATACCAGGTTGTTGATGACTGTAGAGACTGGGAGAATATAGACTAGACACTCTTAGACTGCAGACTAAAATTAAAACACTGTCACATATGTGTCTATGATATGTATATATGACATGCTTTGATACATGTGATAGGAATACCTTGCTTTATTTGTACTTCTCTGTATTGAGCTTCACAGATATTGTGAGTCTTTTTATGAACTGAATGTTTTCTACAATCTTGTGGATTAAGTCTATTTTATTTTATTTTATTTTATTTTATTTTATTTTATTTTATTTTATTTTATTTTTCAAGGTAGTATCATGCTCTAGCCCAGGCTGACCTAGAATTCACTCTGTATTCTCAGGGTGGCCTTGAACTCATGGTGATCCTCCTACCTCTGCCTCCCAAGTGCTGGGATTAAAGGCATGCACTACCATGCCTGGCTTAAGTCCATTTTTCTAACAGCATGTGTCTACTTCATGTTTCTGTCACAGTTTAGTGATTCTTGAAAAGGTTTAATGTTTTCATGATCTTATTATAATCTCTGACCAGTTTTCTTTGATATGATTATCTTTCCTATAACATGGAAGTTTAAAAAGAAAATGTGATACCGATTATAGCTCCATAAATGAACCTGACAGCAAAGGTGGAAAATAATAATAGACAAAAAAAAATGTGTTATAATTAATAAGGTTCTTGTTATAACTTGATAGATTAAATACTTTTAATATGGCAAAATTGAAGATAAATAAAAGCATTGCTCAAGTATAACAACAAAATGAAAGTAACCCAGGTGTGGTAGCACATGCCTTTAATCCCAGTGCTCAGGGGGCTGAGGTAAGAGGATTGCCATGAACTAGAGGCCAGCCTGGGACTACAGAGTGAGTGCTAGATCAGCCTAGAGAGAGACCCTACCTCAAAAAATAAATAAATAAATAAATAAATAAATAAATAAATAGAAAGAAAAGAAAGAACCAGGCGTGTTGGCACATGCCTTTAATCCCAGCAGAGGTAGGATCGCTGTGAGTTCAAGGCTACCTGAGACTGCATAGTGAATTCCAGGTCAGCCTGGGCTAGAGTGAGACCCTACCTTGAACGAAAAAATTAAAATAATTTTTAAAAAAGAGAGAAAAAGAAAGGAAGGATTAGGAATGTAAAGTCATCAAATGGGAATTAAAAGATCTGAAGAAAGAAATCCTTACTGATCGGTGATACAAGGAAGCAGTCACCTATCAGTGAGATAAAATTCTGTAGTTTGCCTTATTATGCGTGCTGTTATTGCATATCGTATAAAAATTTATGTTGCATGTTTTCAGTGAATATTTTTAATTGTTGTTACTGTACATACATGAAATGATTTCTTTCTAAGGTGCACATTCGAGTGGCTTCACCACCGATAAGATATCCATGCTTCATGGGGATAAACATCCCCACAAAAGAAGAGCTTATCGCCAATAAACCAGAATTTGATCATCTTGCAGAGTACCTTGGTAGGTATTAAGTTTTATGTAGCTTCTGTGGTTTTTTTTTTTTTTTTTTTTTTGAAAATATACTATATTTTTATGGAAAGCAGCAAATAGCTGGAAGATAAACATTTTGAAACACTATTAACAATGGCACCAATTCATAAATCAAAAAAACTATTTAAATGTAAGATTATAATTTGTTTAGAGGGAACTACAAAATATTGCTGAAAGTAAGGGATATTTAAATAAATTTTAGAGATATACAAAGTTCATAGATGTTAAGGGTATCAATGTTAAGATATTAGCAAAAAGTTGGGTGTGTTGGCGCACGCCTTTAATCTCAGCACTTGGGAGGCAGAGGTAGGAGGATCACTGAGTTTGAGGCCACCCTGAGACTACAGAGGGAATTCCAGGTCAGCCTGGACTAGAGTGAAATCCTACCTTGAAAAACAGGGGGGGAGGGGAAGAGATAGTAGCACTCTCCAAATTTCTTATAGGTCATAATAATGTATATGTATAATATATTACATGTATTATAATCCCAAATACAATCCTAGCAATACTTTTTGGACCCTGATTCTAAAATTTACATTTAAATACAAATGAGAAAGAACAACAAAGTAAGAAATAAAGAAGCTTAAACTGAAAAGAGAGACTGATTGAGAGGGGGAGGGATGTGATGGAGAGTGAAGTTTCAAAGGGGAAAATGGGGGGAAATAACATGGGATATTGTCTACAATTAAAGAGGTTGTCAATAAAAAAAATTTTTAAAAGAAACGAAGAAGCATTGGGAGCCCCTGCCAGTGACCACCTCTTGCTGCCGCTCACCCTGGGGCTGTAGGTAGAACCTGCAGAAGCTCAACACAGTAGCAGTATCAGCCCTGTAGGCTCTCAGAGAAGGGTAGAGCACAGATGTCACAGTGTCCATTTGTGTCAGCTTGGAGCCTACAGATAAGAACATCTGCTTCCTGGCTGTTATGACCATGACCTGGGCCTTCCTGCTGTGCCACAGCCACCCCTGCAGGGTGATCCTGACCCTCGAAAACAGGTCGCTGTGAACCCCCTCCATGGTTATTAGTATCAGGTATTCTGTCAGCAAGGAGAGAAACACGCAGCTGTTCTTCGAACAGAGCTTTTCTTGATTGAGTACCTAATCTACGTCTAGCTTGTTTAGATTTTAATTGCCTCTATACCTTTGATAAAAAGTCATATTCAGGGCTGGAGAGATGGTTTAGTGGTTAAGTCACTTGCCTATGAAGCCTAAGAGCCTAGGTTCAACTCCCCAGGACCAATGTAAGCCAGATGCACAAGGTGGTGCATGTGTCTGGAGTTCGTTTGCAGCGGCTGGAGGCCCTGGAGCACCCATTCTTTTTTTTCTCTCTCTCCCTCTCTCAAATAAATAAAAAATAAAGATAAATATTTCGCCGGGCGTGGTGGCGCACGCCTTTAATCCCAGCACTCGGGAGGCAGAGGTAGGAGGATCGCTGTGAGTTCGAGGCCACCCTGAGACTATATAGTGAATTCCAGGTCAGCCTGAGCTAAAGTGAGACCCTACCTCGAAAAACCAAAAAAAAAAAAGATAAATATTTCAAATATATTTTATTTATTTGAGAGAAAGAGGCACAGAGAGAGAGAGAATGGGCACGCCAGGGCCTCTAGCCACTGCAAACGAACTCCAGATGCATGCACCACTTTGTGCGCCTGGCTTATGTCGGTCCTGGAAAATCGAACCAGGATCCCTTTGGCTTTGCAGGCAAACACCCTAACCACTAGGCCCTCTCTCCAGCCCAAGATAAATATTTTATTTTATTTTTTTTTTTATTCTTGAGGTAGGGTCTCACTGTAGTCCAGGCTGACCTGGAATTCACTCTGTAGTCTCAGGGTGGCCTTGAACTCACAAGGATCCTCCTACCTCTGCCTCCCAAGTGCTGGTATTAAAGGCATGTGCCACCATGCCCGGCTCCAAGATAAATATTTTAAAAGTCACATTCAATATGTTGATATGTTAGGAGTAATTGTCATACATTAGGCAGATACTGAACCCTGACTAGTTTTTCTTTCTTTCTTTCTTTCTTTCTTTCTTTCTTTCTTTCTTTCTTTCTTTCTTTCTTTCTTTCTTTCTTTCTTTCTTTCTTTCAGAAAATCTGGGCTGGGAAAATGGCTCAGTGGTTGAGGGTACTTCCTTGCAAAGCCTGCTGACCCAGGTTCAGTTCCCTAGTCACCCACACAAGCCAGATGTATCTCGTGTTCCTCAGCAACAGCAAGAGGTCCTGGTGGGCGCTTGTGTGCGCACACACACGTAAATAAATACGAAAGCATAGAGGAGAATAGTTTGTAATAGTTTACTGTTGAAGCTTTTTTTTTTCCTTTCCAGAAGAAGTTCATGACCTTTTTATTTCTCCCTCTTTCCCCTTGTAGGAGCAAACAGTGTTGTGTATCTGTCAGTAGAAGGATTGGTTTCATCTGTACAAGAAGAGATAAAATTTAAGAAGCAGAAAATGAAAACAAATGACATAATTCAAGAGAATGGCAATGGTGTAGGATGTTTTGAAAAGACTGGTCATTGTACTGCTTGTCTCACTGGAAAATATCCCGTGGAACTTGACTGGTAGCTGGTTGGCACTGATATGTTGCTTCAAGAAAGTTGACCAAGAAGTAGTTAAGCATTGTCTCTTCATGCAGTTGTCAGAGATTAAAATACCACGTGCTTGTGTTTACCTTTGTAATTGAGATTTTTCTGAAGAAAGTACCAAAGTGCTGTCATTGAACCATGCTAATCGTGTGTAATGCAAGTGCGATTCTTTCTGTGAACTTCTTCATCCAGACGGGGCATTCGCCACGCCCGTGCTCAGAGGGTTTGCAAGAGTTCACACTGTGGAGGTGTGATGCCTGTAGACGGGTGAGCTAAATATAATGTGTCATGAACAATTCGTGTTGCCCATAATCTTCCCGATCTTGTATGTGTTCCTTCCCCACCTGGTGATGCTGGGTCAATAGAAGAAAGCCTTTTCCAAGCTGGAGAATGCCAAGTTCAAGGCCAGTCTGGGCTACCCTGCCTTAAAAGTATCTTTCTGTGCCTCAGTATGCAGTGAGATACTTACAGTAATTAATAAACAAGAATAACCTAAAAAAAAAAGTGTCATGATTTTGGTTGTTAGAGTCATCATTTTACTCCTACATTGTAAGATAGTACATGTTCATTAGCTCCTAAGTAGCTAATGGAAATTAGTTAACAATTGCAATGACATTATGACAGAGGGAAATGTACAGGTTGGCAGGTCTTTGCTGTCTCTTTGAGATGTGCCAGCATGAGTGTGTAAATGTGGGCAATAATACTGAGTTCCCTTCACAGTATAAACCCACCAAGTAGCTTAGTACATTGAAAGTTTTTAAATAAATTCACGAAACTTTGTTTAATTTGATTAAATTTATGCTTTTTACATTGAGTGCTTGACCATTTACAGTCATATATTTGTATATGCATACATATTGAAATTACGTGGTCAAATAGAAACACAGTTGCGGCCAATTGTGCTTAAAGATCCAAGAAGAGAGCTACTTTTTGGAATTAGAATGCCTGTGTCTAAAAGTGAACTTAATAATTACTTTTTTGTACTTTGTTTTATTAGGCTCTAATAAATTAATTTTTTGAAAAAAATATGTTTACAAGATTGAGGTGATTTGCCTACGAACTCCTGTTTATGTTAGATTTTTAACGTGTCAGAATGTTTGAGTCTATGATCTTGTTGCAACAGTTTGCTATTTATAGTTTCCAAACCTGTTTAGAAGTCTAATATACTAACACCTGGAATTGCTCCTGTGCGTTTAGTGGATGGTCTCACGTGTGACATGGTGCAGGTCAGTACATGCTGCTGGGACCTGAAGCATGTATTACAGAGGCTCCGATGAGCTGGTGGCATAGGCAAGCTGGCATTTCAAAGCCCAGGGACCACTTTGGTGGGATCAGCCGTTTGTGGTAAATACATTTCCTATGGTCGAAAGACCTGTGTGGGGCAGTTTTGAAATGGCCACATTTAAATTTTAAAAAGAGACTCAGGGAAGGTATTAAGCCAGAATCTTGCGTTTGACTTCTGTGTTTTCTGTAGTTTTTATTTTGTTTTATTTGAGTACTTTTATAAAGGAAAATAATACTGTGATCATTTGGTAATTGTACAAATTTCTTAATTATTTCTCCACCATGACCTTTTATTTTTCAAGTTTCTGAAGTATTAATTAAATTAACTTTTTTTCAGTTTTAAGTTTCAGTTTCAAGTGTTGTTTATCTGCTGTAAATGTATTAGTACTGTAAACCAAAGACTAGGTGAAAAATGTGTTTTCATGAACTAAAAGTAAGCCTCCTTTTTTGGTTACCTCTCTGTGATCTCTTGGTGACAAATACATACAACAGTATATTTACATGTGTGCTTTTTGAAAATGGTTGGAAATCAACACGTTCTCATAAGCACCATGAAGACAACATCCAGGCTTCCTCCCTGGCACCAGCTTAATCAGAGTTTGTGTCTCTGAGGCAGGCAGGCATTGGACTAAACAGGCCGTCTCTTGTGATCCAGGCAAGCCATCTGCTTGGGGCAGAAGGAAGGGAAGTAATTAGAAAGTGTAGCGGAAGCACTACTACAGAACAAGTTCCCTGGGAACACCGGGTGGGGGTCAACTCTGGGTTTTCAGTGTGGGGGATGTCCTTCTCAAACCAAAATGAACGTAGGTGAATGGATGGACCAGACCCGGAACACTGTTCAGGGCCAAAGAGAAATAATGAGTGAGCTATGAAATGACACAGGAAACTGGTCAAAGGAAGCATTCTCTTCCAGATGCATGACATGGAAAAGGCCAACCAAGGAGACCACAGAAGGCCAGTGGTGGTCAGAGGCTGGGGCCAAGGGCAGGAGGGAGAACACAGCATTTAGGGTAGGACAAGTGCACCCTGCATGGCACACACGTCTCAACGGTGCCAAACCAGGGATATCGGAAATGGGGAAGATGATGGAATTGGGGGGGGGGGGAGCACAGAGGACACATGAAAAATCTATCATTCATTCACTTGTGCTAATAACTCAAAACTACTGTGAAAAAAATCGCATTTTAAATAATAAAGATACCAACATCCCGCCTCTTAACAGCAACAAAATTGAAATAATGTATGCATGTCTTTTAAAATTTAGGGGAAAAGTCACCACACTCATATAGCCACATTTAAATCTCTTTCTGTGATTGGTCTATTTTGAGTAGTATTTTACTGCTGTGTCTGTAATGCCTTCCTCTTGGTCTCAAACACAACCCTAGTGGGTTCCTACAAAGGAAACTGTATGTCCTTTTTTTTTTTTTGAAGCAGGTTCTCACTCTAGCCCAGGCTAACCTTAAATCCACTCTGTAGTCTCAGCCTGGCCTCAAACTCACATGATCCTCCTCCCTCCTTCCCAAGTGCTGCTATATTAAAGGCGCGCGCAACAACACCTACAAGCTTTTGTAAGCTTGTTCTTAAAAGTCTGAATCCCCAGGCCTCTTTGAAGTCTTTCTCCCATTTTCGGGATTTGTTGGGTCTTGGGAACCAGTTCTTGAACCGTTTTGGAATTTCTTGCATAATCTACTATGATGTTAGTTTTTTCCCTTTGGCAAAATGGAAAATGATTGCACAAAGAAGACCTCAAGTCCGTTTCATGTACGTCACGGCAAATTGTTGGCTTGACCCTAAATTTGTTGACCTATTGATAGATCTGATAGGTGTGATGGTTAATTTTCCATTACAGCAAGGCTGGGCTAGGATGCTCCGTTCTTTGTCCAATGCTGTGATTGGCATTGAAATCAGTGGGTCTTTGAGTAAAGTAGATTGACCTGCATAATGTGGGGAGCCGCCTCCAGTCAGTTGAAGGCCTTAAGAGCAGGTTTCCTGGGCTGGAGAAATGGCTTAGCGGTTAAGGCAATTGCCTGCAAAGCCAAAGGATCCCGGTTTGATTCTCCAGAACCCATGTAAGCCAGATGCGCAAGGGGGCACATGCGTCTGGTGTTCATTTGCAGTGGCTGGAGGCCCTGGCGTGCCCATTCTCTCCCTCCCTCTTTCTCTCTCTCTGCCTCTTTCTCTCTCTCAAGTAAGTAAATAAATAAATAAAATATTTTTTTAAAAAAAGAGCAGGTTTCCTAAAGAAAAGAGCCTAGGGCTGGAGCGATGGCTTAGCAGTTAAGGCACTTGCCTGCAAAACCAAAGGACCCAGGTTCGATTTCCCCAGGACCCACATAAGCCAGATGCACAAGGGGGCACATGCATCTGGAGTTCGTTTGGAGTGGAAGCCCAGGCGTGCCCATTCTCGCTCTCTCTCAAATAAATAAATAAAATATAACATTTACAAAAAAGAGCCTAAAAGCTGCAACATATCTGTCACTCAAATAAATAAAACAAAAAAGACATTGGGGACATGGCTCAGCAGTTAAGGCGCTTATGCAAAACCTAAGGCCCAGGTTTGATTCCCAAGTACCCACATGCATGCATGTGGAGTTTGCAGTGGCTGGAGGCCCTGGTGCACCCATTACCTCTCCCCCTATCTGCTTGCAAATAAATAAATTTTTAAATAAAGACAGGCACTTGCTTGCAAAGCATAAGGACCCAGTTTAAATTTCCTAGTGTCCATGTAAACCAGATGCACAAGGTGGCACATGCATCTGGAGTTCATTTGTAGTGGCTGGAGGCCCTGGCATGCCCATTTTCTACCTTTTTCTCCCTCTTTCACAGGTCCATGCACATAGAGAAAAGCAACCACCACCAACACAAGCAAACACTCCAGAATCCCTCAGGTGAGTGAGTTCAAGCACTCTGCATATCTTTAGACTGGAATTCCAGATTCACCCCCACACCTTAGGGCTGGACCTTAGGATCTGCTCACAGTGACACCTCCAGCCATGCAGCTGGAAATCCAAGAAGCTTTAAAAACTGAATCTATTGGGGGACATTATTCAAACTACCACAAAGGAGTTAAACACTTTGACTACCTTTCCATTGCCCAGCCCAGTTTTGAAAGCTGATTTAAAAATATATATATTATATATATTTATTATTTGGAAGCAGGGAGAGAAAGAGAATGGGTGTTCCAGGGCCGCCTGCCACTGCAAATGAACTCCAGACGCAGAGAGTGGCGTGTCCCTTAACCGTTGAGCCATCTTTCCAGCCCTGCTTGTTTTTTGTTTAATGCTTTTTAAAAATATTATTTAACTTATTTTGAGAGACAGAAAGAGGCAGATAGAGCCTCCAGCCACTGCAAGTGAACTCCAGACACATGCGCCCCCTTGTGTATCTGGCTAATGTGGATCCTGGGTAATCAAACCTGGGTCCTTTGGCTTTGCAGGCAAACACCTTAACTGCTAAGCCATCTCTTCAACCCTAATGTTTTTATTTATTTGCAAGGAGAGAATGCATGGGTGCACCATGTCCTCTTGCCACTGTAAACAAACTCCATATGTGTGGAACACTTTGTACATCTGGATTTATGTGGGTACTGGGGAATTAAACCCCGGCTGTTAGGCTATGCAAGTAAGCTCCTTTAACCACTGAGCCATCTCTCCAGCCCTTGGTTGGTCTTTTTTTTGTTGTTGTTTGTTTGTTTGTTTTCTGAGGTAGCTCAGGCTGACCTGGAATTCACTATGAAGTCTCATAGTGGCCTCGAACTCACGGCGATCCAAATACCTCTGCCTCCCGAGTGCTGGGATTAAAGGCGTGCGCCACCACGCCCGGCTCCTTGATTGTTCTTAAGGAGAGTAAAATAAGCGTTTTTGTAGTGGATGACACCAGATTTTCAAAAATTTGTCCAAGAGAGATAGAGTATACAGATATGCACAGATAACCAAGGATCGATAAACATACTAGGAAACCTAACATGAAAGAGAAGCCCTGACATGAGTACAAGAAAAACAACCCAGTTAAGGGAAATTGCAAGAGGGGAAGAAAACACTATGAAGACCAAGTAGATTGTTCACGCCCATAATTCCAGCACTTAAGAGGATCGCTGCTGTGAGTTCGAGGCCAGCTAAAGTAAGACTGCTGCCTCACTTAAAAAAAAACCACTCACGTTGAAGAGAGGGTGCAGCGGTTAAAAGGTGCTAGCTTGGCCGGGCGTGGTGGCGCACGCCTTTAATCCCAGCACTCGGGAGGCAGAGGTAGGAGGATCGCCGAGAGTTCAAGGCCACCCTGAGACTACATAGTTAATTCCAGGTCAGCCTGGGCCAGAGTGAGACCCTACCTCGAAAAACCAAAAAAAAAAAAAAAAAAAAAAACAAAAAAAAAGGTGCTAGCTTGCAAGCCTTCCCACCCTGGATTCGATTCCCCAAGCACCCGTGCAAAGCCAAATGCACAAAGTGGTCCGTGCATTTGGGGTCTTTCGCAGCAAGAGACCCTGCCCCCGCCATGTGCAAATAATTTTAAAAAAAGAAAAGAATGTCTATGTCTCAATTAAAATGTCAGCTTCTTTCTAAGACGGACTTCGTTCAGTCTTTGGTAAGCTCTCAGAAAATGCTGTCTTCTTCACTTCATTCTTGGTAGATATGATTTCCACTTTGTGAATGAGAAAAATGCGGCTCAAAAGTTAAGTATGGGGGCGGGGGGTGGAGAGATGGCTTAGCCATTAAGGTGCTTGCCTGTGAAGCTTAAGAACCCAGGTTCGATTTCCCGGGACCGAAGTAAGCCAGCTGCATAAAGTGGTGCATGTATCTATTTGCAGTTCATCGCAGTGACTGAAGACCCTGTGCTCTCTCTCTCTTTCTCAAATAAATAAATAAATAAATAAATTTTTTAAAAAGATGTTGCCTAGAGTTTGCAGCAAGCGTGACCAAGTACCGTTCTTTGCAAACCCTGCGCAACCATCGACCAACCATCTCCACGGACCGCCGCCCGCGCTCACTCCTCCCGCGACGCTGGCGTGACGAGGGAGTTGGTGGCGGGGCCGCTTTACGGCCGCTCTTGCTTTACGGCGGCCCAGGTGGGAAGTGTCGGGGACGCATTGTCGCGTGGAGGTGCGCACGCGTGGGCTCCTCGGGGATCTGAGTGAGTCTGGAGGACCGGGGTGTGTGGGAGTTCAAGGCCGGCAAGGCGCAGGCGGGATGGAGCCGGGTGTGCGCGGGCGACAGGCCGTGGAGACCTGTGTGACCTCTCGGCGTCTCCTGCCGTCCCCGTGCACCTGCCCTGCCGCCTAGAGCGGTGTCTGCAAACGCAGTTGCAGGATGGATGTGAATATGCAGGAGGATAAGGGGATGGGACCTTCCCGGATTAGATTACGTGCCCATCTTGATAGCAAGTAACTCACACTTGAGGTTGCGACCTATGAAACCTGTGTGCCCCGTTCCCCCATTTTCTCTCTTCTCCTGCTTTTATTATTATTATTATTATTATTATTATTATTATTATTATTATTATTTTGCCAGCAGAGAGAGAGAGAATGAGAATGGGCAAATGAACTCGTGACTCACTCATGTGCCACTCTGTGTATCTGCCTTTACATGGGTACTGGGAATCAAACCCAGGCTTTGCAAGCAAATGCCTTTAACTGCCGAGCCATCCATTCAGCCACCCCCTTTTTATTGTTCTTAAAAGGTCCCAAATATGTATGGGCATCAAATAAAGAGATTTTTTAAAAAACTTTTTATTTTATCTTATTTTTTTTGGAGAGAGACACAGAGAGAGACAGAGAGAGAGAGAGAGAGGAAGACAGAGATGGGCGCGCCAGCAGTGTCTCAGCTGCTGTGAACGAAATCCAGATGTGCGCGCCCCCTTGTGGCCAAGTGCGGCATTGCGCCCTTGCGTCACTGCATCTGGCTAAATGTGGGACCTGGAGATTGGAACAGCTGGAGATTGGAACCAGTGTTCTGAGGGTTAGGAGGCAGGCGCCTTAACCCCTAAGCCATCTCTCCAGCCCAAGAGATTTTTTTTAAATAGTATTTTTGAGGCAGGGTCTTGTTGTAGCCCAAGCTGACCTGGAATTCACCATCTAGTCTCAGGCTGGCATTGAACTCAAGCTATCGTCCTACTTCTGCCTCCTGAGTGCTGGGATTAAAGACATGCACCACCATGCCCAACTTTTTTTTTCCTATTTAAAAAAAATTGTGAACTTTATGAACATACTACTGCATGTTGGTCATATTATACTCAATGTTCCCTCTTCCCTAACCATCCCACTGAGGCCCTCACTGGGGTTGTTAGTATTCATTGTGGGGGTCATGAACACATGTACAGTGTTCTTTATTGGAGAGAATATATACTTATTCCAGGTTGACCTGGAATTCACTCTGTAGTCTCAGGGTGGCCTTGAACTCATGGCAGTCCTACCTCAGCCTCCTGAATGCTGGAATTAAACCACGCCCAGCCAGCAAAGTAGAGCGTTCTTTGTTGGAGAGAATATATACTTAAAATTTGATGACTGAGTTCAGGGCCACCCCGAGACTACAGAGTGAATTCCAGGTCAGCCTGGGCTAGAGTGAGACCCTACCTTGAAAAAAACAAAAAAAAAAAAAATTTTTTTTTTTGATGACTGAAAATGAAAATCTGAGATGACTGAATTTTGTCACTGGGAACTTGGAAATTAAAAGCAGAAAACAATTATTGTATAGGATATGTGTGGCAAATTATGATTTATCATGAAGCGGTATTCTATTATTTATTTAGTTACTGAGATAGGATCTTGGGTATCTCAAGATGGCCCCAAACCCACTGAATTAGTTGAAGATGACCTTGAATTTCTGATCCTTTTGCCTACATACCCACTAGTGCTAGAATTACAGGTATGTAGTACCACACCTGTTTTTATGTCATTGTTCTTGGCAAAGTTAGAATAGGTGTTTGATAAATTCAGAGTTTTGTTAGGTATGTTTGGTAAAGCTTTTTGAGCACTTATTTTGATGACACAAAACACAGCGCTTACCTCCAGGGGAATAAAATATAATTTATTCTGAAGCACATTTGAGATGGCCCAGGAACTGACTGAGGTTGTCCCCAGATAGCGTGTTCCAATGTGGAAGCAGTTACATGAACTTTTACATATAGAACATCATAGAACATAAGAAAGTCATAAAGGCTGGGCATGGTGGCGCACACCTTTAATCCCAGCACTTGGGAGGCAGAGGTAGGAGGATTGCTGTGAGTTCTAGGCCACCCTGAGACTACATAGTTAATTCCAGGTCAGCCTGAACTAGAGTGAGACCCTACCTCGAAAAACACAAGCAAATGAACAAACCAAAAAAAAAAAAGAAAGTCATAAAGTATTTTCAAAGTACATTGTTGAGAACATTAGGTTCACAGGTCACAGCAAAATGGGGGAAATTCTGTGATAGGTTTTCATATGTTATCAGATGTCATTCTTAGCTCTTTGGGTTGATTGAAGCTGGTGATTAATACATTCCAAAGCTGGTTTTACCTGATAGTTGCAGGATGTTTGGTTGGACACAGTTGGGCAAGGAATGGCTGCTGGGGAATTCAAGTTAGGCCCAAAAGCTTTGGCTTAGATCTGCAGTGCTCTAGCTCTTCAGTCACAGTGGAGTCTTCAACCTACGTGTGGCTTTTTTTCTGGGAATTTCAGTTCACAGGTTTTTTTTTTTTTTTTTTTTTTAATCTATTTATTTACAAGCAGAGGTGACAGGGAGAATGGGTGTACCAGGGCCTCTTGCCATGGCAGATGAACTCCAAATACATGTACCACTTTGTGCATCTGGCTTTATCTGGGTATTGGGGAAATTAAACCCAGGCTGTTAGGATTTGCAAGCAAGTGCCTTTAGCTGCTGAGCCTTCACTCCAGCCCCGCAGTTGATTGTTTTGTAGTTCTGAGGATCAAACCCAAGATCTTTCATGCAGGGCAAGCATCCTGCCACCGAGCCACATATCCAGCCCCATAAAGTCACTTTTGCCAGGAGCGAGTGTGGAGATGTTTCTTCCTCTTTTCCTAGCAATCTTCCTAAATTTCCCTGTTGACATTTCTCTGTATAGGGAGAGTCCTTAGCCACCGATGTGTAGATAAACTTCAGTGAAATGACGCTTCAGGAACTGGTGCAGCAGGCTGCCTCTGCGCATTTGGACAGAACAGCTGTGTGCTTTGATGAATGCGACAGCAGGCCTCCAGTGTGCTATACCTACAGAACTGTGCTTACTGCTGCCTCAGAATTATCCAGTTTTCTGCTGTCACACTGTGACTTACAAGGAATTTGGGAAATTGGTCTCTACTGTCAACCTGGGGTAAATGTTCCCTCCTGGATTTTAGGGTAAGTTGTTATAATACTATAAATTGATATTACTTAGCCGGGCGTGGTGGCTCACACCTTTAATCCCAGCACTCGGGAGGCAGAGGTAGGAGGATTGCCGTGAGTTCGAGGCCACCCTGAGACTACATAGTGAATTCCAGGTCAGCCTGAACTAGAGTGAGACCCTACCTTGAAAAACCAAAAAATAAAAAAAAAAATTGATATTACTTTACTCTATAGCCTTTAACACATAGAATTATTTGTTTGTTTGTTTATTTATTGGTGTTTTTTCAAGGCAGGTTTTTAATTTTAATTTAATTTTATTTTATGCAGGAGAGAATTGGCATACAAGGGCCTGTAGCCACTGCAATTGAACTCCAGACATGTGTGCCATCTTATGCACAGGCACAACCTTGTGTGTCTGGCTTACTTGGGTTCTGGGGAGCTGAACTTGGGTCCTTAGGCTTTGCAGGCAGGTGCCTTAACCACTAAGCCATCTCTCCAAGCTGATCTGGAACTCACTCTGTAGCCCCAGGCTGACCTCAAATGCGCAATCCTCTTATCTCAGCTTCCTGAGTGCTAGGTCTGTGCCTCCGTGCTGACCTAATACACAGAATTTAAAGAGGCTAAAGTTCACTTTTTTTCTCATATTTAATCTTTAAAAAAAATTTTTTAATTTTAATTTTTTTATTGACAACTTCTTTAATTGTAGACAATATCCGCGATACTTCCCTCTCTCCCCCTCATTTTTTAAACTTACTTAGAAGATACTAGAACTTTTCATTAATAGAACTTTTCATTAATAGAAAACCTCAAGGTCCTGGTTCTTTCCTACCTTGTGTGAGATATGGTCTCTCTCTCTTTTTTTTTTCTGCTGTGAAGGCCAAGCTAGCTGGCCTGCAGGCTTTAGGCTTTCTGGCTCTGCCTCCCACTGCTGTGGACCCACTGGGATTTCAGAAGTGTACCTTGTATCACTGCCATGTCAAGTTTTACGTGGGTACTGGGTATCTGAACTAGTCAGCAAACTTGTGCAGCAAGTGCTTTTAACCAACAAGCCATCTCCAACGCCCCCCCCCCCCAAACATTTAAATATCTCCAGAGTATAAAGACTTCATTTGTCTGTCAAAAGAAAAGAATTATAATGATTTGTTGTTAAATCAAAGAAAACAAGGATTTGAGAAGTAATCATGAGTAGTTTATTGAGAATTTATTATGTGGAAAGATCTAGTGTCTTCAAGGTGAATTCCAAAGTATTTTTTTTTTGGAGAGAGACAGAGAGAGAGGAGAGGAAGACAGATAGAAATGGACGTGCCAGCAGCCTCTCAGCTGCTGCGAATGAAATCTAGATGCGTGCGCCCCCTTGTGGTCAAGTGCGGCATTGTGCCCTTGTGTCACTTTGCATCTGGCTAAATGTGGGACCTGGAGATTGGCTTAGGAGGCAGGCGCCTTAACCGCTAAGCCACCTCTCCAGCCTCCAAAGTATTTTTATTTAAAATGAATGAACTTTGCCTGGAGAGATGGCTTAGTGGTTAAGCGCTTGCCTGTGAAGCCTAAGGACCGTGGTTCAAGGCTCGATTCCCCAGTACCCATGTAAGCCAGATGCACATGGTGGCGCATGCGTCTGGAGTTCATTTGCAGTGGCTAGAGGCCCTGGTGTGCCCATTTTCTCTCTCTCCCCCGCTTCTCTGTCTCTAATAAGTAAATAAATAAAAAAAATTTAAATGAATTAACTTTGATCTTTATATAAATATTGTTGCATATAGAAATTATTTTTTCTCATAAGGTATCCAAATTTGGGTGAAAGACATCCTTGGTATTTTAAGGATGTTGCATTTGAGTTTAGCTCCTTTTATCTTGCATGATGAATAAATTAGATGTTTGATATTTAACAGTGGCCAGTTAACCAAA